>BLKR01004284.1:0-113785 GCA_011170035.1 Teleogryllus occipitalis
GATGGGATTATTTAAATTCAAAATTAAAAAATTGATATTAATTATTATAGATTTACACTAAGAAGGCAATTATACCGTAGGCCACTTTATTACCCTGTACTTCGGAGCACCTCTAACAGTCAAAAATTAAGATAAATGAAAAACATTTAGGATACATAATGGTTGTGCATTGTGCATAAGCCTATTCAAAGAAATTAAAACTCATGATTCATCATAGGTGTTGACCAACCGGACTTGTCACTAAGAAAAATATCTCCTATTACCAACAACATATATATTGCTACCCCCTTCATCAATGTATAACGCAAATCTACTAGCAATTGTATCACAACAAAATGTTGAGGGACATTACCAAAAGATGAATAATAAAAAGTTCAGAGTGGTGGCTAGGAAAGGCATGACAATTGAAAAATGCAATTGAAGCACAAGTAAAAGGAAAAACAAAATCGTGCTCAAGCTTAATTCAAGAGCGTGGACAAAACTCAAAAATGCTTCTACTAAATATGGGAAAAGACGCAAAAAGGAAGTTATTCGAAACTGACTCAAGTGTTTCTAAGTAAATAATGTTTCACTGTAAAAGTATGTATGATTTCCTGTGTTTACCATTCGTCAACACTGTGTGCGCTTTCCTTATTTATTTTTTTTTAATTTATTTATTTAGTCAAAAAAAACAGTCAAAAACTGTATGTGACGTATGGGGGAGAAAATCATTATTTCTTGTCCTTAATCGATTGAAAAATAAATGAAACGGGACAAAGGTACAAGATGCCTTTGCTACCGAAGATAGCCTTTTAAAATTTTCCACTTTTTATATTTTTCTCAAATATAACTTTATATTGGAATATATAATGGGACGTGATGTAACAATTGTAATGAAAACATTGTTAGGATTTCCTTGAGAACATAAAAATGATGCAAATTTTATACAACTAAATAGGAAAACATGCCTACAAAACAGTATCCCAAGAAACAACAGAATCCTCTCTATATAATTTAAAAAAATATAAACGAAATCATTAAAATATGAAAAAGTAGCACCCGTTTTGGAAACTGGAAGAAAAAATGAGCCAATGTGCATTCACATTTTGTAGTGGAATCCACTAGATGTCATGTTTACTCCATTCCAGTAAGTATTGGTATACATAGTCTTATGTCTTTGCCAACCGATCACAGAATTTGGAATAGGACACACTAAATTTGGAATAGGACTTCAATGGAGTAGACGTAACTTGGAGTGGATTCTACTACAAAATGTGACAAGGTGTACAAGAATTCCTGTAAATGTTAATTAATACAAATGTATGATCTTCTGGAGATGGAGAAAATGAATCTCCAAAACGTAATGTTAATAAAACTATAAGGTAATGTAATGTTAATGAAACTAATACGTGACTAATATTGGTTGCTTGGTTGTTTAATGATTTCGGGTGCGTCAACAGCTTAGGTCATTATTCCCATAAGTGTAGTGCGTGTTTTTCTCTCGGAAGATGGCGGTGATCTTCTCCCACTGGATGGCGAGATCCAGCGCCGACCTACCGCCGGCTAGCAGGGTTTCCCCCAACCAGGACTCTCCCACCACCATCGGGGCACCGCCCCAGCCGGGACAAGCTCTAAGCTCCCGACCGGTCTCTCGGAATATGTGGTAGTGTAGTGCATGTTAGTGTGTGTGTAAGGGGAGAGGTTAGGACAAGGAAGAGGAAGGAAATATCGCGTGCGGTCCGTGGCCCGTTTGTTCGGGTACTGCTCTGGCATGTTACATTATTAACAATTTCAATGACAATCTGTACCTTAAGTATATTAGAAGTTTCTATCTTCATCTTTAAGAGGCACACTTGTGTTAAAGATTCCTTCAGTTCCCGACAGCCTGCGTAAACGCCAATACGGAAGGAGACTGATGAGCTTGGAGCGTCGTCTGGCAACTGCGCGTTCTCATCGCGCAGAGAACACGGGAGAAAAGAACACTTGATCAGGTGACCTGTCGCTCGCACAGATTCCAATTTGTTAGCTAAACAAATTAACGTCACGCTAACTAAAACCGAAATTGGAAGAGCCTGAAGCGGGGATATCCCCCAAACACTTCAACCCACCACTCCCTCCTTTGTCTCTCCCTTTCTGCCAGGCCACGACAGAGCCTCGACTGGTCTCGTTTTCCTTCGACTCTTTCCTTGCCTGCTCCTTACGACGAAGTACCGCTCTCGTTCCAATTTTCTTCGTCGTCGACGCCGTCGCAATCGTAGTTTTCGTCGCCATGGGAATCCTTTTCGTCGTCGTCACTATCACAGTCGTCACCGTTCCCATCATACTTGTCATTGTCACCGTCGCAATTGTAGTAATCATTGTCATCGTTGCCTTCATTATCGTCATCTTTCTCTGCGCCGAAACGCAAAACACTGACTCAAATATGAAGCATTTTCGAAATATATAGGTCAATATCCAAGAATTCTATTGATCCAAGATCGTGAGGTCGCCGACAATGAATATATTGTAAAAATTATGTTGGAGAATAAGCAAATGTTCTGTGTTAAATAGCGGGGCAGAAATATCAAAATAATGACTAGAAATCATAGTAATGAGAATAATCTGGCGTAGGGAAGTTTTAAAATTACATTCAAGTTCAAATTGTCCTTAAATTTTTATGTACTCCAAGTAGTACATATTTTATGTACTCCATGTATAACTACAAAATCTAGACTGTCAAATGTATTACTCTTAATTAAGCTTTTAACTTAATTTAAGTTTTTAACATAATTTTTTAGGGACTTTATGCACCTAAAATACGACGGTTTTTTTCAGTAAATCACAAAGAATAAAGCTTTCACTTCAATGCAATATTTTAAATTTTTCGCATCTACTTCCCAGTAACAAAACGTTATGTAATACTCCAGAAAAAAAGGTCAATTTTTTGAAGTTAATGTGTTCGAAATTTCGAAACATGTTTTGTGGTTCCTTAATAGCGAAAAAGTGTTGTTATTTTCAGCCTCCCTCGGCATGTGTGACTCTCCATCTGTGGATCTATCCGTCTGTCCGCCTGTCCAGCCATTTGTGAACAACACGTGCACCTACATCATATACAGAATTTTCATTGATTGCAATAATATGCCCAGATCGACCTGGCTGCTGTGGCGACTACCCGTATTTGCCACCAGCAACTTCGTAAAAATATGACCAGTTTTCTACTGATTAATATTTATTGATTTTTGTGTTTAATTGTCGTTCATTATTCGTATCTTTTAATTAGAGACAAGGATTGGATAAATTAAATCAGACACGCATTTCACTTAAAATCCCATATATATTTGGATTCTATTAAAATGTTTTTACTACATGTACTACGTTTCAGGATAAGGTTTATCGCTTCTTCAGGTATAATTTTGTAAAAAAACCTATTTTTTCACAAATCCTTCGTGTCGTCTTTATCGTTTTATAAGTGATAGTTAGAGACCGGATTTTTATATAGTTACATATACTTTGTCTTTCTACTTACCGTTCTCAAATTAGTAATCTTGGCGAATCGTCCCCGTCCTAACACAATAGTCATTTTTTTACATATTTTTACATATTTGTCACTATATTACATATTTTACATATTTTGGTATTTTAACGAAATATGTTTTATTATATTTATTTCAATTTTGTTTATAATCAATCAATTCAATAGATCTGCAATCAAGTGTCTTATTTTGGTGGCAGAATATCTTAACATTACATGCATTACGCTCACATTGACTAACAATGAGTTACAAAAACAGTAGTTAATTAAACATATTTTTTATGGAAAGAAAACTGATTTACAAAATCTGCATTTTTTTCGTGCATTATTACTGCGTGCTGACTCCTTTACAAAATCTGCGTCCATGTGAAGACTTGTGATGTTCTCACAGTCCCGCGCGTCTGCTTCAGTTATCTCAGTGGCGGGAAGTGCGCTTAAACGACTGAGATCATTTTCACCTTTAGGTGTGAAAAGTATCACTGACATGGCGGATCGTGACTTTTAACCTTAATTTTGGAGAAACTTTGGCGATCGCCAAGTGTAACATTCAATGAGAGTGCTTCACGTTGCAATGATATTTGCTGGTCGTAGATATCACTAGTTTGTACTGCGACCCACCCGTCCGACTAGCTCAGAATGGGGGGTTTTCTGGGTGAACGCAAACAAAAAAAAAATTATAAGAATGGCGGGGTTCAGGGTCGTGCAGAACGTTGTGGATTGGATGCAATTACTTAAAAAACACAAGGAGAATCACTTTTCACACACTCAAATATATTCTATAAAAGTTTTGCTGTTATTACAATTACACGAACCAATCAGAAGATAATTTAAATACACACTGATCATAAAATGCTGAAAGGAAAAAAAAACACAAAACACACTAATCACTATATACAAGGTTTCTTTCTCTCTCTCTAAACATTCAATTACAGTTACTACTTTCTTCAATCATGAGAAAGGTTTAGAAATGTCTACTTTTTACAAATTAACAAATTCTACTTAAACATCAAGTCTGACAATTCTGGATTGATCTTGTCCGTAATAAATTACTCTCTCTCTTTCAACAAAACAATTCTGAGAATATCTGTAACTGATTACTCCTTCATTTTCTAGTTTTACCAGTTATAACTGTACATTTCCAATTTTCTTTTGAAAGGAACGGTTGATTCTTTACTCGCGTGCTAGGGGTGGAAAGGAATTGTAATTATACTTTTCTTATCGTTAAGTATGACAAATACGTCTCCCCCCTCTTTTCTACGCCAAGACTGCAACCTAAACTTTCCTTCCAATATCTAGAAACTGTTCGCTAGGCACGACCTTACGTTTTCGCTTCTCGGGTGCGACGCGAAGCTCCCAGCGGCGTGGCCTTGAAGTAACCAACCTCGGTCTGAGGACGCCGTCCCCTCCACAGAACTGCTCGCTCTTCCGTCGAAGTCTCGTTGTTCACCAGCACGTGCCCACCGTCTCGTATTCAGTTGAAACTCTTTTCGTATGCTCAGATAGAATTGTATTGGCGACGAATTCTTTTAAATTGAGCACTACAGATTTACAAGAGCCACTATTACGACGATAAACGAAATTAACGAGAGAAAAAAATAAACTGAAAATAAAAGAAACGAATTCATTGGTTAGTTCATGCCTATTCATTACTTCTCTTATCACTTCTCAAATTGCAAAATTAAAATGTTTCACTTCGTCTCTTTCTTTGAGAATACGTTTATATCAATTGTAAGGAGATAATTACCTCTTCTAGTCTTCTTGAAGAGTTTTTCATAGAATGCCTTCCTGTAGTCCGTTGCAGCACAAGTTCCCGTCTTGTGGTCGGCACGTCCGAACTGGTCCGCTGTTGTCTAGAGAAAGAACGACTTTTTCTCCGTCAACTACAGGGCTCGCCCGATCTAACGTGGCGATCTCTATTGATCTCTTTAGGTAATTGTTACCTTCTCATATCATTCCGCGTTGGCGCGCGTTCAAACAGCTGGTCTCTTGTTCAGGACATTAATGTGACCCGCTTTCCGTGACTTCGGGGGAAACGGATGGTCACAGTACCATGTCTTCTATTGCGTCTAATGGGACTGCAAAAACTACAGTCCTGAATAGCAATAGATGACGATTTTACTACTGTTGGGAAAGTTGTATGGTGCAAAGTGTGTATCAGCTTTTGCTCTCCAAATGATTTTTGAGACGTTTGTGTTATTCTTTTAATTTGTTTAGGAAATGTTTCATAAATGTAATTTCGTATTATGTAAATGTGTTTTATAATTAGTAAATTTTAATTTTACGTATTTCATTCGATATTACATATTTATTACATATTCTTACTGTTTTCATTACATATTTATGTACATTTTTTGACGTTTCATACAACAGATTTCAGACAACATAGTTACAAATATGTCTAGAATATGGTATTTTGAAAATTCTTTCTCTAACACAAAAGTCCTGTAAAGAATTACACGTGTGAGCTTCGTTCAACATACTATTAAATCATACTTGTGCCTCTCCGAATGAACAGATGTGAAACATTCCTAGGAATATACGCTAAGGCAATACTTCTCAGGTTTCATTGATATTAATGCGTGCAAAGTTAATACAAATGTTCAAATGCTCATGTTTTACGAATTTATCACCCCAACCATTTTTAATATTTATTTATTTATTTTATTTATTCGATTTCAATAAACAGTTATAAACTGTGGCGTACTAAGGGGAAAAGTGCAATCTGCGCCCTGTTTCTTGATCTCTGGAATCTCTGTCCTAACTCATACACATTGTTACATTGAATTATGAATATATGTAACAACGGCCGTTTTTGTCAACGGCCGTTTTTGTCAAAAATTGGCATGAATATACTCTCTCTGGTGTGATAAAAGTAGTTTGCAAAGGCAAATCAGCTGTAGATTTTGGCTCTTATCGATAGTGTTCTGCGACAAGGTATTGAATTACTGCAGCCAGAACATGGAGAACGATTATTTAATTATCTACATCCGCTACAGAGCTAAAGATAACTTGCAGTTAATCTATATTTATGTATTACTATTGTTTAAACAATAAATGTAGTTATGAATTAGTATCAAATAAGTATTTAATTTCTAATTGTTTTCACTTTATCGTGCCAATTCTTACTTTCTGGTGCTAATGCATATCGTTACAGCATAATTGCATTTACTGATAAACAATAACACTAAAAAATTAATGTTGGAAAAATAAATTAGAAATAAATTAATATCTAATTTTTCCATTGGTTTCATTTGATTGTCCTCGTTTTTACATCTTCGTATACGTATGCTTGTCGCTACAGATTATGTTCATTTATTGTTAAACGATAGAAGTAATAAATTATTGTTGGGTAGTAAATTAGTATCAAAAAGGTACTTACACTGAGTTTTATACACTGGCCGTTCTTACTTTCTATTATACGTACACGTAAGATGTACCATTGTAACAGTCATTCCAGCTTAAAGCATTTATGTAATGAATTGTAACATTGATACATTTAAATTTGGGGTGATGAATGAATACGAAATCTTTTATTGTCTTCATTTGATTGTGTTCATTTTATATATTTCGTTGTGCTAGTGTCAAGCTAGCAACACCGCATTTTTCTTTAATAAATGGTAGTAGTAAAACATCAATTTTGGAGTAATAAATTAGTGCTAAATACTCCAATTATTTTTTGTGAATGCCCTATAGTGACTATGCGACACTTCTAGGTGAAGTCATGTCGATTCAAGTCGTTCCAGGGTTTTGTTTACTACTGTTGTTTCACATGTCCACAACATATTTGCGTTAAGTAACACTTTCCAATCACTCAACAGTAGAGGAAAGTACGTTTCCAGCATGTAAAATGAAAAATAATTTTCGGAGTTGTTGTCAAATATTATCACAATTATGACTTTATAATACCACAAACGGTGCGCGTTAAAATCGCTACTCAAAACGTTAACACGTTAAAATCTAATGCCCCAGATACGTTATATTGAAATGTTGCCTAGATTTCTTTGGTTTAACAAGAGAATAACATTTAATGAAAGATGTTGGTTTCGCTTTATTGCTGTATTATAAAACTGCTTATCAGCTGTGCTTCCAGAAGGTTCACCATTTTATTGCCACCGACAATGGCCTATATATAGCTGAAATGTCTGCCATCGAATTAAACACAACTGATAACACGATATCTTCCCTTTCGTTTTATTAATGCTATAACTCCTCAATCTCTCAACTCCTTATTTTGTAATTCCGAACTCTAAGGTCGCCCCGCATAAAAAATATATATCTTCAGAAATGGCTCCATTTGGAAGAGTAGGTCACAGTTCTAAACAGACTAACGTCACATGTAGCACGTGACAATCGCTCTGATACAACCAGAATGAAGCATTTTAAACTCGTTTAGGAATTACTCCAGCATTCAACTCCAGTATAAAAAATACCTACTGTCAGAGTTTGCCGTATCGCTATCCAATCACGAGATCATCGGAGTGCGAGAACAAGTGCACTTGTGTGCTGGCAGTGTGGAGTATAGCCCGGAACACATGCAATTGAAATAGCTATTGGAGGAGGGAGAGAGCTATCTGTTGACCGACGCGGAAAGTCATGCACCAGTGCACACGCAGCTGCACTTGTATGAACACAAGCACCCGCAACATCGACCTGGCCGGCGAGGCACGGGGAAATGACGTTTTGTACATTCAGCTTGTTTTGTATGCACGGAGTAATATGGTCTTTCGGAGACACGTTGAATAATTAAAATATGCTACCATAATATAGTGAGGTTGTAACGATTTTACTGCCTGTGTCATTCATGTCGTTTCGTGCTCTGGAACCTGTATGGTTGCAGGTTGTGTGGATGTTATTTCCCGAGACTTTGGAGGTCGAATTATTGCACTGGTAGTCCTTGCGCGCTTTGCAAGAATCATGGTCTATTTTTCTTAACGGGCAATATTTCCACGTTCTGAGGCATGCTTCTTATCACTCAATTTAAAAATTTATCTAATTAACGTCCTGGTGTAAAATTCACCTTGAGAACTGTTATCTCACATTACAATCCTACAATTAGGTTCTGAATTTTAATACTAAAACCTAGAAATGTTTTTACTCTTCTGTATATGAGGTATGAAGATGAAGCCCCGCAAAAAAGGGAAATATATAGGACGCAGTTTATTGTTCATACTTTACGTGTAGATCCCTAATTCAGATAACATGTTTTTACAAGATTGTCTGCCGTCTCTGGCTTCTTACCTGTCCGTCTGACAGTGTTTCCGTCTGTAGCTTTGTCCGTCTTGGCAGTTTGTCCGCTTTGTTAATTTGATCTTGTTGGTTTGCCCGACTTGTTTGTCCGTTTTGTTAGTTCTTGTTAGTTTGTCCGCGGGTCCCCCTCCCCGTCGGTCGCACTATCCTTCCGCATGCATACAAAAAAAAAAAGAACGTAATAATATTATCACCGCCTTTTATTCATCTTCTGGATCTTGATTTGTAAGAGCAAATTCTCTACATTCAAATGATTATTAAATTTTCCCCAAAAGGTGCATCTCATGGCTTGCTGATATTAATACGTCATACGCAGTTTTAACTGTTTTTTGACGTAAAATAAATAAATAAATAAATAAATAAATAGTAGATATGCGTATCAATTGGATAGATTCTATGGCACATAACACTTGCATACAGTAAATACTTTTTGTGATATGCTATTTGGTATTTGATTTACATAATTATAAATGATGAGGTTTTTGGAGTTGTTTCTTTCCGTGTAACCTCAAACTTCTTATCACTTGGTGCTTAAAAGTTTTACGGTTTCCGTGGATGTGAATTGCTTTGAAATATTGTTATAATCTGGTTATAATATTTTACGAGAGTGTGTTAAATATTATTACATTTTTTCTCTACGTGGCAGAGTTGCACCTTAACAACGTAAGATAACTGATACTCTTAGATCATTCCAAGCGTGTTCTTTCAGAAGCGTCATCGGTCTTTCCTCTGTAGTCTTTCTGCCTCTAAAAATAACTAAAAATGATTATGTCTTAATTGTAAAGCACGTCCAATTAATGATATTTCACACATTTTTACAGGTAAGTTATATTCATTATTTCTACTTATATTCTAAAAATGCTTCAGCCTGTAAATTAAAAAAAAATCATCTTCAACTTTTAAAAAATCATGATATTTAAAGAAAATGTTTCTTCTGCTATTGAACTGGGGGTAGAGTGCTCTATAAAAGAACTAAAGAATGAAAAAAGATATAAAGAATGAAAAAAGATATAAAGAATGAAGAAAATGAAGAATGGAAAAGAAATAAACAAAAAATAAAGAGTGAAAAAGAAAAATGAATGAAAAAAGAAATAAAGAACGAATAAAGAAAAAAATTGTTGTCGGTTTCAGTATTGACGCCCCACCTTAACGAATTGCGCACTCCAACTAAGCAACCACAATAACAAAGATAGCAAGGAAGACTGCTATTGTTCATGTAAAGAAGGAAAATATTCACACGGAAATATTTAAGAATTTCACAATTTATTAAGAGATAATTTGAAGCATGTGTGTCTATTACTGAGGAGAATTGCCACCTGTAATTAATTCTCTCGTACGTACCGTTCTCTCTATACACAAATCCAAAGAAGAAATTGGTGTCTATTATTGAGGAGAATTGTCACCTGTAATTAATAACTTTGGGCATTACGTTCTCTTTATACACAAATCCAAAGAAGAAATTGAAGCTGTTTTTGTGGAAATGTTTTAGTCTTCCTGAAAAATAGGTACATTTTAACTCAAGATTACGCAAGGACTCATTGTGTTTTTGGAAAAAATTAAATAGTTTCTAGTTCTATAAGTGAGGAATAACTAATACGTAGAACATAGAGACATCTCTATTATCATTATTGAAGATATACGACAGGTTCAAAAGAGTTTGAACTTCCACAAGTTTCGAAAATTCAGTTTTTAATCAAAATTCATCCGCATCTTCCTTATAGATTTAATCTTTATTATTTTGAGCAATAAAATTAAAGAAAATATTTGAACTCGTCTTTGTGAAAATATTGAAAATGTTCTGGGGCCTCCATGTAACTCCCATGAACCCTCCAAAATTGAAAGATCCTTTTGAAGGTCTGAGGGCTTGTGTTTGGCCATATATATATGAGAGTATCCATTTTAGGAGAACTGTCTATGATTTAGGCTCTAATGCTGTTCATAGACAGAGGAAGAGTTTCACAGGCAAGTTTTAATAAATGTTTCGGTACAAGAGACCCCCCAGAACGTGTATTTCGTATAAAAATCTCGAAATCGATTTCTTGGCAGCTTTAGTACGTGAAGTTTTCCATACTAAACATATATTATAGTATTTAATAAAAATATTATCCTGCAGCAACAAAACTTCTGCAGTCTAATGTGTGGAAAATGGAGTCATGGGCAAGGAAAATTGGCTCTTTTACGGCACACGTGAATACAGAAGCATCTTTCTTCTTCGTCGTGTAGCGTCAGCCATGTCTTAAGCATGGTCGAACTGAATATATATTGTGAACTCAATGATGTGGTTAGAAAATATTGTGACAACATCAAGTATAAATAAAATTGTTTATACACAAAGTAAAAGATTTGCAGTTTTCTGTCAAAATAGAAAGTTATTCATAGATTTTGTACTATACCAGTGCGCTCGGAGAATCTAAAGAGACTCTTACTTTCTTGATTGATTGATTTTTTCGTTTCCGGGCGCGTCGACTGCTCTGGTCATTAGTCCCGTTAGTATAGTGCATGTTTTTTTCTCGGGAAATGGCGGTGATTTTCCCCAGCTGGATGGCGAGATCCGGCACCGACTTACCGTCGCCTATTGGGGCTTCCCCCTAACCAGGACTCTCCCACCAGCGAGGCACCGCCCCAGCCTGGACAAGCTCTAAGCTCCCGACTGGTCTCACAGAATATGTGGTAGTGTAGTGCATGTTAGTGTACGTGTGTGTATAAGGGGAGAGGATAGGACAGGGAAGAGGAAGGACATATCGCGCGCGGTCCGTGGTCCGTTTGTTAGGGTACTTCTCCGGCTCTCACTTTGTGAGAAGCTGTTCACTTTAACGTCAATTTGTGTGTACATTGAAAATGAGTAAGATAGATACATCAGTTAATAAGCTGCAATTATAATGCGATATACGGTGATTTGGACACTCATATCCAAAATTCTGCACGGAGTCTAAAATTCTTTTTTGAATACTTGTATGATGTAAATAGAACGAGCTTATATATAAAATGGTTCAAAGCTCCTTTTATCATGTATTATTGTTTTGCACTTTATTAACTTGACAGCCGGCGGGGTTGTGGCGAACCGAAAGAGAGAAACTCAGAACACTTTCGAATTCTTAGTTCCCACGTTCCTTGTTTTGAGTTCCATGAAACGTTTTTTACAAATGAATTGTTATTTCTAAAAATAAAAATAAACTCAGATATAAATCGTAGTACATAAAAACAACATTGAAAGATGTCCCAGGTCTTGCCTCAAGAACAGAACGCAAGCTTATGGATGTACAAATGTGAAATATTAAAAAGAATTACCAAGATCTATACCCTTCTAAAAATCTCGTATGATTTGTGTGTATTGTTAAACGGATATTCTTCCTCCTTTAAAAGCATTCATTAATGTTAACTAGTGATAAGCACTTAACCTCGAGCACAATTTACAGGCATATTCTCTTTAAGTTTAACCTCTGAACACTCGGCGTCCCTAAGTCAAACGTCCCTAAGTTTTTCAAGTTTCATATCGTTTTCAAAGAAGGATTCATTTATTTTGACATATATTCCTGATGAGTTAGTAGAGGTAGATATGAAAATGCAGAAAACGCTGTTGTGGAATAAAGGCAATCTAACCTAAGCTATGGTGTCTAATTGTCATTTGTTTTGGTTCCCATGCATCATTATTGCAATTTGATTTGTAATAATTAATAATAATAATGATAATAATAATAATAATAATAATAATAATAATAATAATAATAATAATAATAATAATAATAATAATAATAATAATAATAATAATAATAATAATAAAGTATGAGTGTGCGATACTTTCAGCAACAAAGGCAATCAAATACTTGACAACAGACTCCGTCAATTAGGTATTTTAGAAAGAATTAACTTGGAACCTTTTTAAAACTACGTTTCATTGGCGTGTGCTGTATTTGGCTTTGGCATTTATAGAACTCCGGCTGGTCGTGGTGAATGGTAGTGGTCGCTATGGGCAGCGAACGTGATCCTTTTTCTCGATTAAAGTGTCAACCACGCGCAGCCGCACCCACTGCTTCCCGGGCTGGCGGCGTGTCCTGCCTTCAATGCTGCAGCCCTCCCCCATCCTCCACCGCCCCCTCCATCCCTCCCATCCCACTCCTGCCACATCCCCTTTTCCCTGCCGTCACCCTCCCCTTCCTCCGTTATTTATGGCCGAGCGCAATATTTCTCCAACCGCAATTGGAATTCCTGAGCGCGTCTGCGAGACGGCGGCAGGCGAAGGGGTAGGACACGCCCCTCTCCCGCCCCGTTGCTCGGGCAAACAATCCCCATCCCTCCCGTCTCCCACCGACGTCATCCCTCGGTGGAGGAGGCGGCAGCGACGGTGATAAGAGCAACGAGGGCGATGTGGTGTGAAACACCCATCTCGGAACCAGGTCCACGGACCGGGTCTCTGTGTCTATGACTTATGACCGGGAGCGGTAGCTCAGTGCATCAACTGATGTCACTGCAGCGACTCTGACCGGGAGGTCCTAGGTTCGAGTCCTGACGGCGGCAGGATTTTCGACACTAGCTTGTCAGCTAGGTCGGATTCAGTCGCTGTCTGGAGGAGAATTCTAGCGTCCGGCTGCTCTGATCGGTAGTCTTCCGTGGTTTCTCCGATCAACACCAGGCGAATGCCGGAGCAGTACCGTATCAAACGGGCCACGGACCGCGCGCGATCTCTCCTTCCCATTCCTTGGCCTATCCTCTCCCCTTACACGCACACTTACAGTTACATGCACTACACTACCACATATCCCGGGAGACCGGTCGGGAGCTTAGAGCGTGCCCCGGCTGGGGCGGTGCCCCGCTGGTGGGAGAGTCCTGGTTAGGGGGAAACCCCGCTAGCCGACGGTAGGTCGGCGCCGGATCTCGCCATCCAGCCGGGAAGATCACCGCCATCGCCCGAGAAAAATACATGCACTACACTAACGGGACTAATGACCAAAGCAGTTGACGCGCTCGGAAACACGGAAACACGGACTTATGAACATCAACTCTGGAAAATGAGCATGTGCACTGGTTCGTTACTAAAGCTGTGTGCGAATCTTATTTCAATAAAAATTTAACACGAAATAAGTATTTAAAAATACAAAAATATTGACATCAAATTTTATTTTTATATCGCTCTTAAAACTCACAAATTTATTTGTTTAGTGTTTGTTAGTATTTGTAGTTAGTGTATGTGACCGACATGAGTGGCGTGGGGCTCTGGTTGAAAACGACCAGTCTCGAAATCACAGACATGGTCTTTTATGTCTGAGCTTTTTCTGTATCGATTCTGGGAAGTGTATATGCGTACATGAGAGTAAATTACTTTGGGAAAGTGTATTTTTGCCCAATCAAGTATAAACCCTAAATAAACATATGAAATTGGGCATGAGAGAAAGGTTGACAATGGGTTTGTAATGTTTGTAATGTAACCATGTTTGTAATCGTGTTCATTGATGGAGCACGGTCGGGGCGACTTGGGGGCGTAGGAGACATTGGCGACGTGGGTGATGTAGGTGGAACGGGCGTCGAGGAAACTCGGGCGTCGAATAATGATGGACATGGTACCAACTTTTAATATTATATTGCCATCGCCCGAATATAATTGGAAGAAACATTTTGTAGCCTTGAGTCTCAGAGTGAGTGAGTATTGATAATGGGTGGGTCAACAACCGAGGTTATTTATTCCGTAAGTGTAGTGCATGCAACATCCCGTCGATGGGAAGGATAGAGACGGAAATAATTGAAACAGACAGGTATATGAGAAGGTAGGTGGATAAACAAACAAGCAGACATAAGGCATACACGGAGGAAAGCAGGAATAAACAGTGGCAGGCGAAGGGACAGGCAAATATTGACCTTAATTGTAATATGAAAAAGCAATATTCAGGTATCTCTCGAACGTTATATCTGATGGCAACCTACACGTCGATTCGCGGGTTCTGCTTCCAAGTATGTCCCTCAGCAAGGTACCGTCCAGTTGGAGAAATCTCTCAAGACAGTTGTGGTGGAGTGACCCTTTGAAGGTAGTAAACCGGTATTCGCCTGGTGTTGTTGAGAGAAACCACGGGAAACTACGGACCAGAGCAGATAGACGCCAGAATCCTCCTCGTGACAGTTGTTGAATTCGACCCAGCTATTTAGCTAGAGGAATAATTATTTCTCTACCGACGTGTTTCGAATTCGAGAACCTTCCGGCCAACGATCCTGCAGAGGTCAGTTGCCACTGATCTGTCGCAGCAGGTTATTCCGACAAAATGTATTAACTATTTATTAATTTTCGGTAAGGACTCTACATGGTATTTTTTGCTCGACATTATCACATACCAACTGACTGATAGAGGGTATATGCAAACTAATAGAAATTATTAAGTTTAAAAACGTTAAAGAGAGTTAATGTCTTCATGTTATTGCATAAACCGTTAGGAGTTTTTGATGCACGTGTAAGTAGAAGAGCCCACAAATATTTTCTAGATTTCTCATAATAGACAATTTTTTGGACAAGAAATATGAGCGAATTATAAGCTACTTATTGTGTCATAGGTTGTCGGAAGAAACCAATTTGTCAAAAGAATGTGAAAAGAAAGGGAACTTTCTTGACATCGTTGCCACGTCATAGTAGAAGTAAAAACAAGACTGTATTTTCATGATCTTATTTTAATGACAGAAAATAAGATTTGTTGTTCATCTAATACTTTTCAACAAAACGGAATATATCGTGTCTCTGATATTATGAAATTGAAGGATTTGGGCTACATACGATGTAGAAATATTACAAAGAATGTACATCGTTCACAGTGAAACACATTTTACAACGATAAGAGAACTTGTTTAGCTAAGAAGATACATAAGTTTGCTGTTGTAATGACTAAAGCAAATTTTAAAAATGGTCGATGGGAAGGATAGAGACGGAAATAATTGAAACAGACAGGTATATGAGAAGGTAGGCGGATAAACAAACAAGCAGACATAAGGCATACACGGAGGAAAGCTGGAATAAACAGTGGCAGGCGAAGGGACAGGCAAATATTGCCCTTAATTGTAATATGAAAAAGCAACACACAAATTTGGCATCACTTATTTGTACAAGTTCGGAGAAAAACGCGAAAAGAAACTTCATCTAGAAACAATCTTCTACTTGTAGAAAGTATTCGAATTTTGCGTAAGGCGAGATTCCCATTCCTGAAAAGGACTGTTAACACCAAACTGTGAATTGCACTTGAAATAAGTATCTTATCAGTCATTGATTTCTGGAGGAAGACAATTAGCGATCGATGAACATTGCAACATAGTACATTCGTTCTTAAGTTTTATATTCCTTCGCTGATGTTATCAAAAGTACCTTTACTTTTCATTCGGGCATTAGTAGAAAATAGACATTTCCTTGTCACATTATACTCTCATCGGCGACTGAAATACTTCGGACACATCTGTTCCCAGAGGGTCCTATTTGAGAATCATACTTCCCGAAAGAACGCCAAGGTCTAACCCTTTCCATATTATAATACGAGTGATTGATTCCAGTGTTCGAAAAACCCTACGCACAAGTCCTTTCTTTCGAGCCGACTGCACCCGTATGAGAAGTCGAATTTCAATTTCCCAACCCCAAATCCGATGGCTCCTCTGCTATGAGCCGCGGGCAGGGACGGTAAAGGCGTCGGTGAAAGTATCCGCGGCATTTGGGGGCGTCGGCTGTCAGGAGTGTTCGGGGCGTAAGGGGCGTCGTATGCGTCGGTAGCTTGGGGGTCGACGGGGGCGTTAGGGATACTGTAGACGTTGAAGGCGTCGGAGGCGTGGGGAGTGTCGGCGTCGTCGGTGACGTTGAGGGCGTTGGGGACATGGTGAGCGTCGCGGGGGGGGTCGGGGGCGTCGGGGGCGTCGGGGGCGTCGGGGGCGTCGGGGGCGTCGGGGGCGTCGGGGGCGTCGGGGGCGTCGGGGGCGTCGGGGGCGTCGGGGGCGTCGGGGGCGTCGGGGGCGTCGGGGGCGTCGGGGGCGTCGGGGGCGTCGGGGGCGTCGGGGGCGTCGGGGGCGTCGGGGGCGTCGGGGGCGTCGGGGGCGTCGGGGGCGTCGGGGGCGTCGGGGGCGTCGGGGGCGTCGGGGGCGTCGGGGGCGTCGGGGGCGTCGGAGGCGTAGGAGGCGTAGGAGGCGTCGGCGGCGTCGACGGCGTCTAGGGCATAGGAAGGGTCGGGGGCTCCCGCAGCGTCAATGTTGGGGGCGTCGGTGGCGACGGGGACGTCGTCGGCGTGAGCATAGGGAGCGTCGAAGGTGTCGGGAGCGTCGGGGGTAACGGGGGTGTAGGCGGCATCGGGGACGTCAGGAACGTTGGGAATGTCGGGCGTCAGGGGCGTCAGGGGCGTCAGGGGCGTCAGGGGCAATGAGAAAGACTGACGCCGTAGGCATCAGACGCATTGGGAGCGTCGGAGACGTCAGGGAAGTCAGGGGTGTTGGGGACGTTGGGGAGGTCTGCGGCGTCGGCCTCGGCTTGGCGGCGTCGATCGAGGCGTTCCGCAGGGCTCAGACGCTGAGCGGCCGGCGCCGCGGCGCCTTATCGGCGGCGTCGCGGCGCCTCAGGCGCCGCAGAAATGGAACGACGCCCGCCGCAGCTTCCCCTCTCCTCCTTCGGTCCTACGTGCCCCACCCCGCGCCGCCCCGCCGTGCCTTCCCGCCTCGGCGCCAGAAACAATCGCCGCGTCCCCCACGTCCCACGGAGAATTTGGATGCCGCCGCCGAAGCTAGCGTGAGGGCCGCGGACGCCCGTGATGCAACCTTCCGCTGGAGCGTTCGTGATCGGAAGGAATGTGCCACTTCACCGTCTATCGACCTCTTCTAGCGCAGTCTCGACTTTTGGAACACTCAAATACTTCGATGAATATCCTCGGAGCTGGGGAAAGCGGAGGTTCCTTGTCGTAGAATTCTTTTCAGGAAATTGCAAATTCTGGGTATAAATTACATCATGTTATCATTATATGTTATCATCTTTTGTTCATCGGGGGAATTAAATTGTAAAGCAAGAATTAGACTGCAAACAAAAATCGGAAAAATCATGAGAGTTTTATAGCTCTGAAAAAATCAGAAACCAAACAAACGTGGGTCAATCGGGAGCTTTTATGATACAAAAAGCAAACTCTTGCCTTACCTTCTGTAGTGTTTGTAGCAAACACACATGGAGAAAATACTCAATATGTGCCTTTCGATGCTAAAGACGTATACCAAGTAAACAATAACTCATGACTAACCACAACACTTTAAAAAATCAAAAGTGTGCATCAAATTGTTTGATGGGTCTAATAAAATACATTGATGGGTTTAAATGATTGATTGTTAGTGATTCCGGGTGCGTCAACTCAGGTCATCAGTCCCGTAAGTGTAGTGAGTGTTTTTTCATCGAGAGGTGGCGGAGATCTTCCCCCGCTGGATGGCGACATCCGGTGCTGACGATACCGGTACCGTCGGCCAGCGAAGTTTTCCCTAATGAGGTATCTCCCATCAGCGGGGCACCGTCAAGACAAGGTCTAAGTTCCCGACCGGTCTCCCGATGTATGTGGTGGTGATGTATGTGTGTGTGTGTATGTAAGAGCTGAGGATAGGACAAGGAAGAGGAAGGAAAGATCACGCCCGGTCCATGGCGTTTTTATTAGGGTTCTGCTCCAGCATTCGCCTGGTTTTGATCGGAGAAACCACGGAAAACTACTTATCATAGTAGCAGGCAGAATTGTCCTCCTAGCTGCGACTGAATTCGACCTAGCTGACAAGCTAGTGTCGGAAATCCTGCCGTCGCGTCGTCGGGACTCGAACCTAGGCCCTCCCGGCCAGAAGCACTGGAGTGACATCAGTTGATGCACTGAGCCACCTCTCCCGATTGATGAGGTTCAAGTCATATAGCTGTATATATCAGTGAATTTTGATTGGGAAACAATGAGAGGGCTGAACTGAGACACATTAGGGTCTAGTGCCTCAACAGAATTTTTTTCATCTTTTTTATATTTGCTGTGTTTAAATAGTGTAACATTTTTAGTTACTGCTATAGAGTCATTAGCAACAGAATATATTTTCTATTTTTTGCTATTTTTTGTTAATTTTGGATATCAGTAAGTAACAAGTCTTTAAGTATATCACATTATCGCCACAAATCCCCCCAACATGCTCGAGGCTTATCAGAGATTCGAAAGAAGAACTTGTTTTCGAACGATGCACATTGCGCTCTGCAATTCGATGTGCAACAAAAACTAAGCTATAATTGTACAAATCTGTTCTCCTATAACGAAAGTTCATTTCAAGTTTCGTTAGAAGTCGTTGTTTACTATTGAGGTTTCCTTCGTGAGTTGATTTGCAAAATTGCACCTATCACGGTGACCATGTTTAATCTTACAACCACTTAAAAATGCCAATTTCACCCCTAACGGTCCTGAAATTATTCAGCAGTCCTGAAATTATCGCGAACTTGGTTTACGCACATGCTTGACCGATCTCAAGTGCGGCATTGAGATCTCGGTTGCAGTGATGGCAGGAAAAAATGTTTGTAATATTCTCCGACGAATTCCACATAATGCTTATTCTAAGCATGAAACATTTTCTACCATTTTTTGTTATATATTTTACTCGTGTAATATTAAGAACAATTTTGAGAAGTTTTGAGGCGGTGGGAGGAGGAGTCGTTGGGCAAAAGTGCCGGGACACGGCCACGGAGGCGGTGGCAAAGCTCGAAGCAGAAGAGAGATTCCCTCGGGTGACAACCTTCCGAGTTCGGCTCTGTAAATGCTAGTACAAAAATATGCATCTTTAAAGAGTTGAATCAAAGTCAGTAGTAAAAGTTTGCAAAATGATCGAGCTTTTTGCTTTGGAGAATGCAGTGGTGTGCGTCTCGTTCTTGTTTTAAAACAGAAGTGAAGGTTTGCTTATAAATTTCCTCGTGCGGAGGACATGGTAACATACTGAGAGGAATCTCTCACTATTTTTTCTACTTTTATTTTGTATTCTCAGGCAAGTGAGTGAAAGTCTCAAATCAGTATGCAAGATAGGACATTTACTTGTTTTGCACTTGTTGCATTTAAAAGCTTCCTTTTTTAGCTCAGGGCACATTATCTCTCAACTGAGTGAATGTTACATGAATATATTTGCATGCGTATCAGAATACATCGCCTGAGGATACTCTGCCATAGAAACAAATTAATTCTAACGCCGCTGGTGCCACACTGGGGTCGGTTCACTTCCTAGCTCGTGACCTCTATATAATGGTTCCTGTCCTATTCAGATATTAGTGTGACTTGGGGCTGAATTATGAACGTGTTTGCTATTTTGAATTGTCGCTACATATCGAGTAAACAATATGAGGTTATGGAGCACGTAAGCGATCGCTTTTAATGTTGTTGTGTAACGCAAAAGTAATTGATTTACTACAGGGATTTTCAAAGGAATATTTTGAATTTGTCTTTGAAGTTTCAGTTCTCTTAGCTTTACGCTTGTTCTTTTCATTATATATTGTGTTTTATCTCGCTCATATGACCTGCTGTAACTTCTTCGACATCTTTCACGTCATCAGGACAAGTATCAATCTTTACAATAGAAGTTTGCAAATCCTGATAAATTTTACGGAAAACTGGAGATATGTTTAGAGATTCACTCAATTAGACTCTATCTTTTCAGAAATCATGTTAGTTAGGTTGTAGCGCAAAATCAGTGGTAAAGAACTTATTCTTTCCCCTTCCTTTAAAACTTACACACTAGAAAGACTGGTAAGAATTCAGTGAATGTTTGAAAAAAATAATCCAGGGGCACTTTTCTTGCATTATAGCCATTCAAGATCCTTCCAGTTCAACGTATTTCCACCCAAATCTTGATTAAATTCTGTATGTTTACACCTCAACAATGCAGCAAAGTTAAAGAAAACTTCTTTAACTATTTCTGTAACAGAAAAATGATTGTTTCTTTCCTGTTTTCCATAAAAACTGTGCCCTGAGGGTAGTGAATACGACCTTCTTTATTGGAAGAAATATCTTTTTATACTGCAACTATTACTGTTTTTCTCATGTAGTGAAACATATCACATATTCTAATTTTTATTGAGGAGGAAATGGAAAATGTTCCAACTGTGCCAAAATAATAACCACCAAAATGAAACAAGTGTTAATGTTTTGCAATTGTAGAATCGGGTTAATCCAACTATCAGCCAGCAAGCGGTGTTCCCAGATGTGGGTCTTGTTTTTATTTATTATCCACGCCTCGGAATAAGGGAGACATATGACAAGCATGACGGATTCCCTTTACCGTATCTAGTATATTTGGCCTGCCTGTTTTGTCACACAGCCACCAAAAACGAGACGATTGTAATGGAAAGCTACAGTTCTATTTTTGGCCCGACCGGGAATTGAACCCTGAGTCACATCATGGAAAGTTAGCATGCTGATCATGAACAACTCGAAGGGCTCAAATACACATATCTCAGAAATATATGTATGTCATTAGTGACACGAAAAAATGTTTAAAGAACTCTCCCATAAATGGAGAACCTTACAGAAATACGGGTTCTCGCGTCGTTTCTCGTCAATCATCTTTGTGGGCGGTGCGCGTCCTCTCGTCCTCGCGCAAATCATATCTTGAGAGAACTCGGCGTTAATTTCCTTTGCCATCCCTCACGAAGCGATTTATAATCCCATTTGGGCGAGTGGCGCTTTCACCTGAAAGTAGAAAACCAGCAAGTGCGGCTGGGAGCGAGGCGCGGCGCGGCGCGGCGCGCCCTCCGCGTAGCGGCTTTGGGCGGAGACGAGAGCGATGCGCGTTGGGTAGAAGCGGCGACGGGCACGCAGTGGGTCACATCCATTAAACAGGACCAAGCAAACATAATTTCAACTATTCTTTCTACAATGTATTTGAAAGAAAATGTCACAAACATGAATGGTTTCATAGATTGATTAGTGATTCGGCTACTGCTCAGCCAACTGATAAGTTCATTAGTCCCGTCAGTGTAGTGCATATTTTCTCCCCGGAAGGTGGCGTTGATTTTACCCATCTGGATGCGATCTGGCGCTGACCTAACGTCGGTTTGCGGTGTTTTCTCCAACCAAAAATCTCCCACTAGAAGGGCACCGCCCAAGTCGGGACAAGCTCCCGACCGGTCTCCCGGTATGTGTGGTAGTGTAGTGCGTGTAAATGTAATTGTAAGTACGGGGGAAATAATAGGACAAGAAAAAGTAAGGAAAGATCGGGCGCGGTCCGTGGCCCATTTTTTAGGGTACTGCTCCAGCATTCACCTGGTATTGATCGGATAAACCACGGAAAACTACCTATCAGAGAAGCCGACCGCTAGAATTCTCCTCCAAGCAGCGACTGCACTCAACCTAGCTATCTAGCTAGTGTCCTAGAAAATCCTGACACCTTCGGGACTCGAACCTAGGACCTCCTCGTCAGAGGCATTGCAGCGGCATTGGTTAATACCCTGAGACACCTCTCCCGGTAACTTGATCGGCATGCAGGGGCGTCGAAGTTGATTACTTTTTGATATTGTGGAAAATTTTGTACAATGAAGGTCGTCAGATGATGTTGCTGGGCAAAAATGTAATTTCATCTATTTTTTACATAAGGTATTTCAAAATAACTGCATGCACGGGTGTCAAAGATTATCACTTTTGGCTAGTAAAAATATGGTGAAAAATATATTTTGGAAAGTTAAACATATTACATTTGAATTTGAATGTCAGCTTGTTCAGTAATGGGTTGCGCAAGTAGACAAAATTTCTTTACAACAGAAGCCTGCGAGCAAACAGTACCACAATCATCGACAAATATCACATATTTAACTTCATTAGATGCAATTCTCTACTACATGTTCATTGGCAAAATATTCATTGGCATCGACCCCTTCGCCCTAGAAGTTTGTTAGATTTATTTGAAGACGCCTGTGCTTAAAATGGAGGAAGTTGGAAAGGATAATGATAGTTTTATACCATTTAAATCCATCACACCAAACTCCGTATCGGTGCTAATGCTGGAGAGTGAGTTTTTTATCTGATGCCAGCATCAGATTAAAAAAATGCAGATTGAGATAAATTTGCAGATTGTGATAAGTTTGCAGATTGTGATAAGAGGGAAACAGCAGACATACACAACCTGTAACTCGCGTTACGCTGCACCACGTCATAGTGCTACTAACAATGTGTCCTAAGCGTTTAAAACTAGGTTTTCGTATCAGGGGCACAAGTTTTTGTTTTGCTGCATTCTACAAAATGAGATCTTGGTTCTTCTAACACATTTTTAAAGGGTTCCCTACTGCGTAATGTACGTTATAACGAATCAAAATTGGGGTTAATGTATAAAATAATTTTTCATGAAATAATATTGTGTAATAATTGCATTGTGTAATTTTTTTACGTCTCAATGTTGTACAACCCAGATATTATATTTGAAGGAGCTTATTTTACACAAATTTCTAAGTGAAATATAGGTTGGTTTTTCGGTCTTTCAGAATTCTCATAAATTATATTATAAGAAAGTCTTACTCTGTACTATTGTCCCTGATACGTATTACATAGTATTGTGCCTACTCTACTTCTTTAATATACAATACGAAAAAATAGTATATTGCCAAATTCTCCGCCTAAACTGCAGATATAAAGCCAAGGAATGAACTTGGCTATAATACCATTCGAAAGAAAGAAAATAATTGTATTATTTTAAGTCGCCCTTTAGATCAACATTTGCTGCATCAAGCCACTAGTTTATTTTCACTTTCCATTCCAGATTGTGTGGAGGCATCCATTAGCCCTGTTCCGATTGAAAGCTATCTCCGCCGCGGATATTGTTTATTTATCGAACAGGTGCAACTTTTGTAGCACTTGGGTGTGATTCATTATCCGCAGTATGACGGTGTTCGTTAATGTAGCCGAACTGTTTGGATATAACCTTATCTGGTCAAGTCGGAATTTTGCCGGAGGGATTTCGAAGGGCTCGTTCTTTTTCATGCCACAAGCGTCACATGACACTCTGAAGATTTTCTTTCATGTATGTAGCCATAGCCCCATCCATCCAGGATTGAATAAAGAGAAACAAAAATGCCAGTCTGGGATGCCTGGGTGCTATTCCCTATATCACCCGGGATGGCTGAAATACGTGAAAGAATACCGTAATATCCGATTTATTTGCTTCCTTTTGAAAGCTATTCCGGGATTATGACGAACGTGTACATGAGCTGTGTGTCATCTAGACCCCCGTCGCCAAAAAGTTCTCTCGTATAAGTGTGGTGAAGTCCCTGCTGAGAAAGAGAAAAGAGTCAAGCCGAACAACAGGAGCCCTCGACCGACAGTAGACAGACGGCAATCATTCACTCAAGCACTGTCTGCAGCGCTGAGATTAAGACCGAGAGATATTTCTTGGTCCTGCCGCAAAATTTCGCATGATCGCCACCGTATCAAGCAGTGCTGCAGATCAATTGACTCTAGCGGCAGAACTGAGAATGACGCAAAAAGTCGTTCCGAATTCCATCTTGGAGATACTACTCACAGATGCCACGTTACAAGAACCCAAATATAATTCTTATAGTGGAAATGGGAGATAAACCAATGAAAAGTGTCTGCCGCTCTGGCGTTGTCACATTCAAACTCCAGCAGTCAACAAAACTTGCAAAGTAGATTATTTGTAATCTAGTCACGGCTGGATCTTGGTGAAAGTTGTGTGTGATTACTATGATTGACAACTTGGTCTGCCACCCATTTGTTGGCACATTGCAAGTAACTTCAATGCGAAAAACGTATTCAATGGTGCCCAAGTAGTGTAGTAGTCGTGTGGTGGATATGTACCAGAACAAAGTTTTCAAAGTTTGATAAATATCTAAGAAACAGTTGGTGTACGACTTGTCCCACGGCACAAGAGCTCGACGGAAAATGAAAAGTTTCTGCCACATTATTATTTATTACATTCTGATAAAACGGCGCACGGTTGGTCAGTAGGAAATTCTCGTGAAAACGTAGAAAATCTCAGGTCAGCGTGCATGTCAGAAAAGATATTGGCAAAGTCTTGGGTGCATCTACTATAACATGGGTTCTCAGTAACACCCACGTTGCATGCGTCGATTGGTGCGTACTGATGTCACTGCAGTGAATCAGGCCGGGAGGTCCTAATTTTCGTATTCCAATGGTGGAAGGATTTTCAACACTAACTAGATAGCTAGGTGGAATTCAGACTGTGTCTGAAGGAGAATTCTAGAGGCCGGCTACACTGACCAGTAGTTTTTAATGGTTTCTGCGATCAACACTAGGAGAACAAAACGTACCCTAACAAAACGGGCCACAGACCTCGCACGATCTTCCTTTCCTCATGTCCTATTCTCGCCTTTTACTATCAATTGCATACAATACACTGCCTCGCATATCAGGAGATATAAGCTTATTCCGGGTTTGGTGGGGCCTTGATGGTAGGAGATACCTAGTTTGAGAAAATTACGCAAACCGACGTGGAGATCGGCGCCGTATCTCGCCACCTAGCTGGGAAAGAACATCGTCCCCTCCACCACGATCAAAATATTCACTAAACGTACGGAACTAATAACCATAGCCATTCACGCGCCTGGAAACACGAAATAATCAATTAATTGAATGGTGCAAATGTCAATGACACCACGGCTAGGCCAACAACCCACAATACACGCAAGGGGAGCGATGACGTTGATTGTAACTCCAATGCAGAGTTAGAATTAGCTGTTAATTTGAAGTCGTAGGCTTCCGCGGCCGGAGTCATGTGAATGATCTTGACTGTCCAGGTGACGCCGCGTCAAAGGTTGCGTTGCCGACGTTTCGACCATCTTTTCGTGGTCTTCCTCAGTGCTGGTCTGCCAACCCTGGCCACGAAAAGATGGTCGAAACGTCGGCAACACAGCCTTCGATGCGGCGTCACCCGGACAGCCAAGATCATTAGCTGTTCATTTGTCCAAAGTTTCATCCGTTGCGACCCACTGCAGCGCGCGCCGGCGCGTGAGGCAGGCGTGGGCGGCAGAGGGGGTGGCGACGCTAGGCCCTTCGCAAAGACAGCGGCGTAGGGCCCGGCGCGCGAACCTAACTCAATTAGCGTTAACCAGATTTGGCGGCGGCCGCTCAGAGGCTGCCCGGAGGCTCGCCACCCGCTCGTCTGCCCGCCCGCCGGCCCGCCCGCCGGCCCGCCACGCCCTCCCGGCAGCCTGCGTGCACTCGCCGCCCACGCAAATGACTGCAGGCCGTCCAGGAACAAGACGCCTTCCGCTAGCCCTGTCCACATTCCAAGAAAGACTCCTGTGGCGGGGAACGAGTGCCTCGGGATCTTGGGCTTCCGGTTGGACCGAGACGGCTGCGTGCTCAACAGTTTCCATTTTTCATTCTTTCTAATTTTGTTTATTATTTACTTACTATTTTGATTATTATTTGTTATATACTCGTATTATATATTATTACTTATTATTTATTATTATTATTATTATTTATTACATTTATTATTTGTATTTATTGTTTATTCATTCTGTATTTAGTATTTATAATTTAGTTTTTAATATTAATATTCCTGTTATTCGCACCACAAGACACATTTAGAGTTTAGGGGACACCTGATTCAGACGTTTGCTGATATCAAATGCTAGATTCTGTTACATAAATCTATTATTCTACCCACACGAACGTTTACTGGCCGGGTGTGGGCAAACGCAGCTCCTACCATACAAATACAAATAGTCCAAAATAATATCATTACGAAGTCAATTAAAGCTCCATGCTTTATACCTAACCAACAAATTCACAGAGAACTCCAAATCGATACCGTTCTAGAACATATAAAAAAAGTAGCAAATAATTTCTATTCTTCCCTTCTCTCATCTCATCCTGCAGATAAATTCCATCTAGGCCGAACAGCAAACATCCCAAAGATATTATTAAATCTAATAATTTCGTGTAGAATCTTTCCCTTCTCCCTTCCTATTAGTCGACAGAGCAATCCAAAATTTTATTCCCAAAATTCAAAATAAAAATTTAGTAATATCTAAATTAAAACTAATTAATAAAATAAGCTAGAGTAATTTAACCTCTATTTGCCAAGAAACACCCAAATGCACAAAAAAATCAGCTTGTAAAACTGAAATCCCTCGAAATCTCGAAAGTCGATCAAGGAGAAAAAAATTAAAAAAGAAGTTTGTGGGAAATTTTATGAATGAATACGATGGATCATGAGTGAATATGTGATTGGCCCTCGCTCTGTCTGGCGCAACAAAGTTACCGATGTTAAACGCAGCAAGTAACTTCGGGTAACTTGCGATGATATGCATCGCCTCCATTATTGGTACACTCAAATTACATGGCGTTGAATTTACAGCCGCTGCTCCAGATTTTGATTATTATTTGTTTTACTATTTACAATACTATTTTTTGCTTGTCACAAATGAAACATTACACATTTTAAAATAAGTTAACATTGAGAATGTTTTCATACACTGTGCATTGCTTGAATACTTCAAACCTATATGCCCCAGCTTCTTCGTTTGCGCCCAAATACTTGAAAAACACTCAAGGCGGCTCCACACATTCGTTATTTGACGAACAACGAGCAATCGCTCGTCGAATCCCTAGTAGTGTCGATGAGTTGCTTGCTATTTGCAGAGTGACGATCATACGGTGTTCGCCCTACCCACCGCGTGTCGATCTTTTGGACACATCAAAGGGAGCGAACATTCGCCGAACACGTCAGCTGATCGGGATTGGGTGAGCACTAGCTCGCTGCATAGCGAATGCCGAAAGTGTGGAGCCGTCTTCAAGCGAATACCAATCCTGCCCAACACTCTCAATTCCGAAGCTCTTCACTGTCCAAACTGTTCATCGGAGAAGTCCAGTTTGCCACGGTTGTTTGGTTGTTAGTGATTCCGGGTACGTTTCATACTACCGAGGTCATTATTCCCGTAGGCGTAGTACCTGGTTTTTCATCGGTAGATGGCGGTGACCTTGGGTGGTGACATCGGGAGGTGACTGACCCAGTGTTTCGTGGGACGAAACTAACCAACGATGGTGAGTGCGGTTTGCGTGCGCAGTTCCGTCGCTCGAGCGCCTTCACTGCAGCGAGTGGGGCGAGCGATATGCCCTGCTCATTCAATCAGCGCGAACAAAGCCAATGACCGAGCGGTGTCCGAGGCTGATGTCACCCGGCCTTGGATGTTCCGATCAAAAGCATCGCGCGCTATGGAGATGGAAGCTAAAAGCGGTAGAAGAGACGGTAGAAGGACTGCATGCGGTCAGGCGTGGGCTGGGAAAGAAAGACATTAAATACGCGATATGACGATTTTTTAGACAAATTGGTTCATTATTTCGTGTTTGCCGGCGTGTCAACTGGTATGGTCATTAGTCCCGCAAGTGTGCTAGTTTGTATCACGAGAGGTGGTAGTGCTCTTCCTCGTGGGACATGTGAATGGGCGCCGCCCCAACCGGGACAATCCCTCTCCTCCCGGCATGTTCGGCAGTGTAGTGCATGTATGTGTAAAAAAAGGGGTAAGGATAGGACAGAGAAGAGGAAGGAAGATTGAGTGCCGTCTGTAGCCCGTTTCTTACGATACTGCTCCGGCATTTGCCTAATGTTGATCAATGAAACCACGGGAAACTACTGATCAGTGCAGCTGGCCGCTAGAGTTCTCCTCCAGGCAACGCCTCAATTCAAAATAGCTATGTATCCAGTGTCGAAACTCCTGCTAATATGTAGTCTCAAACTCTAGAACTTCCCTGTCATAAGTACCGTTATAAAACATCACTTGTTATATAGCACTTTCTATGTAGAAGAATATCAGTTCAGCCGAGACACAATAAACGTTTAGAAAACTTATTTTTTTTAAATTAAAAGTTAATATTACAGTAGCCAAAGCAAAAATTGCATTATTGTATAATTTATTAACTTTCGTCTCAAAACCTTCATATTTTCTTTCCATTTCAATATTTTTTAAATATGATTAAAATTATAAGCAAATTATCATAATCGTTCAATGAAATTAATAGTGGTCATTTAAATAATTTTCATTTATTCTTCATAGTATTTTTTAATTTAATTTATTTATTGCCGATAAACAGTAAACACTATCTTTCACGTATAGGATAGAAGTAACCTTTTGCCCTCGTCCACGTAGGTTGGCTGCTTGACCCACTGCCAGTTTGTAGTGAGACTTACCTGCGTCGCCATATGTATGATCTGGCGAAGGATTAAGGAGGCATGCATGTACAGGTTTCCAAAATCTCTTGTCATTAATACGCTAATTGAAAAACAAATATCACTCAATTGAATCATCAAACCCACCCAGAACAATTAGTGTAGCGTCGCCTGGTCCGGCGCCGGTGCGTCGGGCCGCTTCGGGGAAACCCGCGTAAAGCCGGATGTGGGTGGAGGGTGGCGGCGCCACGCCGCGCCGGTTGGGAAAGCCCTCAGGAATCCCGGCTGGAATTTCCTTCAAAGGGACGCGCGCGGATGCGAGTCTAAGAGGTGTCGGTTGTAGCTCTGGAAAGGCTGGCCAGCGAGCCGTGTGTCGCCCGCTGCTTGTAGGGTGGGGGCGAGCCGGCGGATATTTAAGGCCGCGCCGACAGGCGCCTCGGGGGATACGCTGGGTGTCGAAAGACGAGAGGTATCTCCAGTGCAATCCTTGCACGTGATCTTCAGGACGAAGATCGGTTTGGCGACAAGCCATGTAACTGGTGTAGTTACGGGACTCTATGTCCGACAGCTTCGCACTTCGCGTTGCTTGTTGCTGCTTCCGAAGCAGTGGTTCTGGGCGAGGCCTAGGGGACGGTCGCGGGGTTTCGCGGCTAAGAGAATTGAAAGGTTGCCAAGGGGCTAGATTTTGTATCATATCATTGTACATTAATTGTAAAAAAATCTGTAAATATATTGTATTTATTCAATCCGAACAGTCGTCTGTGTTTTTCACTCTAGTACGTCACATTAGCCAAACAACATTATGCATTATCACGCCTACTGCGCCCTTATCTAATGATAACCTTCACCCAGTCCGTGGTTGGCGCTGGTAAGCGGCGGGCTCCCATGGAGAGCGCGGGATCAGTAGATCGCCCCACGCAGTGATGTCTCGTCGGATCCAGGCCCCGCGTAAAGCCACGTGGGTGTGGCAGCCTCCCTCGCCCCTCGACGATGGAACGGCGTGGCAAGAGCGATGCCACAAATTGTCCCGCACATGTGAGCCACTATTTTGCGCGTGTACTGATTGAAGCTGGTGTCGGCGAACGTCACAACGATCAACACTTGGCGGCATTTAGGCAGCCGTACGGCGAAAGTCCGAGGAGCCAAAACATAAGCTCGGCACACAATTACGGAAGACGGCACGACGAAAAGTTTGAGAACAAGACCGCTCGACCAAAAGTTTCAGTAGGTGACCGCTCGACGAAACGTTTCATAAGAAGTCCGCTCGACAAGTTTCAGAAGCTAACCGCTTGACAAGTTTCAGAAGCTAGTAAGAAATAGAAATCTAATGAGCGCCAGTTTATCATTAATGGCAACACTGTGGCACTGTGTGGTATGTGCGAAAGGCAGGGATCCTAGAGTTGTTTTCATATTTCAACATAAAAAGTGTCGGTGTGCAATGCGTTTATGAAAACGTGCCCTTCCTTTACTTTCAGGCATGAGGGCACAAAACAGTGTAATGGAAGATAAATAAGGACAAATAATATCAAATATTATCATAATATCAAGACACGTTTTTCGATATCTGACTCTGTCCTTCCTCTTCCTTGTCCTATCCTCTCTCCTTACACACACACTTACACTAACATTCACTACACTACCATATATTCCGGGAGAGCGGTCGAGAGCTTAGAGCTTGTCCCGGCTGGGGCGGTGCCTCGCTGGTGGGAGAGTCCTGGTTAGGGGGAAACCCCACTACCCGACGGTAGGGTGGCGCCCGATCTCGCCATCCAGAGGGGGAAGGTCACCGCCATCTCCCGAGAAAGAAACATGCACTACACTAACGGGACTAATGACTGAAGCAGTTGACGTGCCCGGAAACAATCAAATGAATCAATCAATCGATATCTGAAAAATATAAATAAGTTGAAAATATGCAATAATTTGGCATTTGTTAGATGTAAATGTTCAGAAAATGTATCTTTTACTTATTAACGTGAGAATATATATTAAATATATGCTACATTGATAAGTAATAAAATATTTTTATTACTTTTTTCTTATATTTGTATATTATTTGTATTATATATTTAATTTTGTATTATTAATATCATGTATCAAGAAATGAAATATTTTTCACACGATTGTGTGAAAACACCATTTATTTGTCCATGAAATATTATTGTTGAGACATCGAATTGCTTCATGTTACATTCGCGAGGTGGGGGAACTCGACATTTTTGGCGTTGGCGTTGTTTTAAACCGCCTTCCAGGGTTCTCGCAATGAAGAATTCGTCACACGTCGCGGTTAGAAGACTAAATATTTCATTATATGTCACCTCTCATGGGAGTTGTCAGCCGCATTTCTTTCGTATCTTCGCGTGCATGCATACGTCTATTTGCTGCAAAACGTGCATGCCCACAGAGAAATACTTATGTCGCGGCCAAGGAGTTTCGATGAAGCACCAAGCATCAATAAACAGTAATAGCGTCGAGGTGGGAGTGAATGTCTCCCGTTTCATGTGCGACGCGATCTGCCACAGCTCATGATTAATTGATTGTTAGTGATTCCGGGCGCGTCAACTATTATGGTCATTAGTCGCGTAAGTGTAGTTCGTGTTTTTGCTCGGGAGGTAGTGGTGGTCTTGCCCCGCTGGATGGCCGGATCCGGTGCCGACCCACCGTCGGGTAACGGGGTTTTTGCCAACCAACAACCTCCCACCAGCGGGGCACCGTCCCAGCCGGGAAAAGTTCTAAGTCCCCAACCGGTCTCTCGGAATGTGTGGTAATGCAGTGCATGTTAGGATAGGTGTGTGTTTAAGGGTGAGGATAGGACAAGGAAGATAAAGGAAAGATCGGGCGCGGTCCGTTTGTTAGGGTACTGCTCCGGTATTCGAAGAAACCACGGAAAACTACCGATCAGAGCAGCCGGCCGCTAGTATTCTCCTCCAGACAACGACTGAATTCGACCTAGCTGAATAGCTAGTGAGGTAAATCCTGCCGTGTCAGGGACTCGAACCTAGGACCTCCCAGTCAGAGGCATTGCAGTGACATCAGTTGATGCACTGAGCCACCGCTCCTGGTCACCGCAGCTCGTCCGATTTTTGATTTAAACAATGCGTGCTAACAGTGTCTTCTTAGAAATTGCCCCCGTTCTTAATAACCTAGCTAGGCCATGGCTTTCCGGGCAGTGCTGCGCCCTGCTAGCCACGTTGCGAAGCAGTTTGAATATAATACTGTTAGAAATATTGGTGTGCTTATAGCATTTTCCATTCGCCGCGCTGGTGCGCACCCAGTGAGCACTCAGGGCAGCTTTCGTGTTCCATTCGACCGCTAGGGCACGCCAGTGCAAAGAAGCGCATGTTCCATTCGCACAATGACTCGGAACCAGGGCGCACTCGGGGCGCCCTAAACTGCACTGACGATCTAGTCAGTGCAGTTCAGTGCATCGGGCCATTTTGAGGTTAGGTACGGAAGTTATCCATACTGATTTGGATTCGTGGTGAAATTATGAATGTAATTGAGGATCTTCTGTCACGCAGGGATACTTCGAATGATGGAGTATATTATGTTTTGCAAGAAGTCTTCAAATAATTTTTGTGACTCGTGAAGTTCGGAAAATAAGTTTTTTTCCTAAGATTTAACCTTGAATAACTTCATGTTAACAAATCCAATCGCACGCCCATACATATACCAGCGGAAATGCTAAAGTCAATATTTTTATGGTTTTGAACATCCAAACAATTCTGCAGAAACCGTTCGGTTCAAAATCTTGTGTACTATATCCATCACTGACAAATCTCGAAAAATGAAATTTCGACACATACGAATTTGAAGTTTTCGTAGTTTTTAAATAAAGAAATCACACGTTAATAATTTATGAATTAAGAAGTAAGAATTACCAAAAGACTTCATAAAAATTATAACAACGATCAGAATTCAAAATTATTATTTTCGAGTTCCATCAGTGTGACAAACCAAGAACAGCTATCTCACAGAATCTCACTGGGTAGCGCACACGCACTGACTCAATTCCGGAATCCGTTTCATTCGTAGCAACCCTTCACGCGTGTGGGGCAGCGCTGTTGAGGAGCGATGACTTTTTTCCCTGCACTAGGGTGGGTTTCAGTGCAATGAATGGAAAACGCTATTACTGTACCGATGTTCGCGGGTTTTTGGAGGAAACATTTACTTGGACGCGTCACGTTTGAAATGCACACTCACAGCTCTTAGTTTATTACAAAGGGGTTTTATAATTGTTTTATTTGAAGTTAGGCGCCAAATTTGAATTCATTTCGGTGCTTATGTTTTATTATAGTTATAATTTAACTATGTAATTTAATTTTCATCACAGTTTGCGATTTAATTATTTCAATATTTGATTTCTGGTGATTGTAACTGTGTACTTGGGTTTTCGTAACGTGGCAGCTGAAGGTGGTATCTTCAAGATGGAATATGGCACGGCTTTTCGCGTCTTTCTCGGTCATGCCGCTATAGTCGCTTGATCTGCAGCACTGCTCGATACGGTCGCCATCTTGCAACATCTTGCGGAATGACCGAGAAAGATGCAAAAAGTGGTGCCGTATTCCATCTTGAAGATCTCAGATCTCAGACGCCACATTACGAAATCCCAAGTATAAGATGGGTGAAAGATGTCATTATCACTTTTTAAAAATATTTTTAGTGCTTTAGCTGTTTCCAAAAATTGTAAACAATGTAAATAAATATTAATAGCATATCAAAAGTCAATCTACGAACTTTGGAACTTGTTGAAGTAAAAAGAAATTTAATTCAGTGCACTTTAAGTTAATGAATTATGTACTAATGAACTACTTTTGAGTTAATAACAATATAATTTATGAAAGTAATAACTATACTATCTACTCGTAAAGCCAGGTCAATTTTGCTGTTGATTGTCAAGAAGGTAGGGGGCGGGAAGGAGTATCACGTGTTGCTCGTACGTCGCACGGCAGTACAAACTCGCGATTCAAGATGATTCGCGTAGCAGTAACCAATAATATTTTGGGATTTTTAAAAATACTTCCAGTGCCTACGAGCAACTGAATTTGTTTTCGTGCACATATACATTTAGCTAAAAAACTTCACGACATGTTTCGACAGGTTACCTCTGACCATTAGCTTAAGGGAGGAGTGAAGAGTGTGAGGGAGAAATCCATTCCCTTTCTTCTCAGGTTCTTCCTCACTTTAAAGTTACTCTTATTTCCTTACCTTAAAGTTATGCCTGCTTGTTCGTCCCAATAGAAATTTGCATTTTTCCATGATTTTCTCGTTCTCTGGACGGTCTCCTATTTCTCTTGATCTATTCTGGAAGACTAAAATCTGCAAACGTGTGTCATACATTTACTCAGTCGTCTTCCTTTGTTCGTGTATACTACTTCATAAAACATTTGTAATTCTTGGAAGGTCTTTTGATTTTTTAGGCAGAATTTTATATTATATCAATTTTTATGATGATTTTTTACAATTTTTAGTGACCAACGTTTCGAAGGTCATTGACCTTCATCTTCAGGGTATAATGAAATTAAATGTATATATAAATTAAAACAAAAAAGTTAGAATAGCGAATATCGTTATAAATTAGATAAATAAAAATATAAATTAGATTAAGTACAACGAAGATGAAGGCAAATGACCCTCGACACGTCGGTCACTAAAAAAACGTAAAAAACATAATAAAAATTGATATAATATAAATGTCTGCCTAAAAAATCCAAAGAACCTTCCAAGAATTACAAAAATATCAAAAAAAAGGAAGTCCTATAAGTCATATCAAGAAATTTAACCTTCGTAAAAAATACTTCATGCAACTTTGACTCAAACCCTTCATCTCCATTTTTGTGAAGTCCATGTGAGTATATTATCGGTCACTGGATCAACGTACAATACGTTTATGCCGAGCGTGGGTGTCCCCGGGTTCCGCGTGGATGATGTGAGGGCGGCAGAGGGTAGGGGGGCGGGGGTTCCGCTCGCTTTCCTCCCATGCGCCGTTATCGCGCTTCATTGAGCTTCTTGCCGGGATCGGCGCAGCCGTGTACCGCGCTACCACGGCGTGTCACGGCCGACTACGTAGGAGATTAATGTCCCTTGAGGGCGGTTGCGCGAAAATCGTATGGAAGCGATTTCGTTGTGTGCGTTGACTTTGCGGGAACCAGATATCGCGGAATTACTTTCGTTGCGAATGTTGTAGGAGAGTTAAGGACATCGTAGTTTAAATAAATGTGTGTCATGTAGGATCTTGTGTCTTCACCCCTTACGCTTTGTCTTCCATTCTGAGAAACGTCTTCTGAAAGAGATTTTTTCTGTGAATTACAGTTTCTTCGACAGCTATATGGAAATTTAATCATTGTTGAATTTTCCGCCTAACATATAATAATAATAATAATAATAATAATAATAATAATAATAATAATAATAATAATAATAATAATAATAATAATAATAATAATAATAATAGTAATAAACCGGGAGCGGTAGCTCAGTGCATCAACTGACGTCCCTGCAGCGCCTCTGACCGGGAGGTCCTAGGTTCGAGTCCTGACGGCGGCAGGTTTTTCGACACTAGCTTTTCAGCTAGGTCGAATTCAGTCGCTGTCTGGAGGAGAATTCTAGCGGCCGGCCGCTCTGATCGGTAGTTTTCCGTGGTTTCTCCGATCAACACCAGGCGAATGCCGGAGCAGTACCCGATCAAACGGGCCACGGAACGCGCGCGATCTGTTCTTCCCATTCCTTGTCCTATCCTCTCCCATTACACACACACTTACACTAACATGCACTACACTACCACATATCCCGGGAGACCGGTCGGGAGCATAGAGCTTGTCCCGGCTGGGGCGCTGCCCCGCTGGTGGGAGAGTCCTGGTTAGGGGGAAACCCCACTAGCCGACGGTAGGTCGGCACCGGATCTCGCCATCCAGCGGGGGAAGATCACCGCCATCTCCCGAGAAAAGAAACTCCACTACACTAACGGGACTAATGACCAGAGCAGTTGACGCGCCCGGAAACATGAATCAATCAATCAATAATAATAATAATAATCATTATTGTCGTTATTAATTGTTTAAACTTATTTAATTGTCCTCAGCAATTGCTAGGTCCCATTCAACTAGTCATAGGACGTATATTCAAACAAGCGTGCTTGACGCATAAAAAAAGATGAAATTAAGTTTCGTCGCGTGCTATCCTTCTTCACCTTGTTTAATAAATTCAATTGTGAATTATCTTGAGTGTACCTCATAAAACAAAACATTTTTTCAATCGTCGACATTTCAAACTTTATTGATCCATTCTTCAGTATTACAAGCAGTTAAACTTTTTATCACTGCTAAATGAAGATAATGTTCTGTTGTTTCTCTAATAAAAGGGTAGTAAACGTAGAAACGATGGCTATTTACAGATTGTTTTTGTTATGCCTGTAAGACATTCCTCAATAAAATTCATTGTTATACGTGATTCAGTTTAAGAAGTTTCGTATAATAACAGAACTGTAGAAAAAATCTTTCTGAACAGTTACACTTATTGTAATTCTTTTTTCGTAAAGCCAGAGGCAAATCGTTACCGTTACAACTTTTGTGGATATATTAATTATTAATCAGCGCAAATTATGAGTAAAGAAATGCATTGCACTTCCAATTCTTTTGAATGACTTTTAAATTTGGACATATTGTTGCCAAAACTTTCCTGAACAAATCCCAAATCTTCGATAACTATGGTTACGGTTTGTCTCTCCATGATTCCTTTAGAACGTTTGAGAGTCTCACATTTCATTATGCTTGTCTTGAAACGATTGTCTAGATGGAGGGATTAAATTAATGCAATACTGTAGACGGAATAGCGAATCCTCTTCAGATCCAATCAAACCTATTAATCTGAATATTTATTCTTCCTTCTACTTACATATAATTAACCCAGTTCTGTACAACATAATACTAATCACACAAACCTCAGTATGTCTAGTATAAAAGCGCTTGATCTTGAAAATCTTCAGAATCCAATCTTCAGATACACTGTTAGTGGCCTTCTAATAGTTAATTTAAGCCATGGTCAAGTTGCGTTTTCGATTCTATTAACTATTTCCGTTATTGTTAATAATTATATTTTTTCTATTCTTGAATATTTTCATACGGATTGTATATCAATTTATTAGATGAAATGACATATCTATATAGTACTGTAATTATGTTCGATTTCTCTATCTGAATAACAAACTTTTTTTGAATTTTCTATTTTTTATACTGTCTGTCTTTTTTTCTTTTTTATTATGCTTTTGTGTGGTATTTTCTTCCGTTCAGATTTATTTTTTCTCCTATACTTTCTTTTGCACGGTGTCTGCGTTACTTTACCCCTCCAAGATCGTTCTATCAAATACGCGTCCATTTTATCTAACCACTTGCTTGTTCAACGTTCATGTTTTTCTTGTCTTCTACGTTCGAGATAGGTCCCATGAGGACCTGCGTTTTCTGTGCGATATCGGTAGTAAGTTTAGATGATACAGAAAAGACGCCCCTGGGAGAAGAAGCAAGTTTCATGCTGGTTCTTGGTGAGAGTATGCGGAAGACGAAAAGTACCGCACTGCCTACACACATGAACGAAAGAACTGTCTCTTAAGTTTTTTCTTCTATGACGGCGAAATTGTCGACGCGGAAGATTCATATTGACATTCCTTGTGTACTATTGTCCGAGGTTAAAGGTTTTTTGTCGATCAATCTTCAGAGCAAACAGTTGTACAATACCACTAGTGGTAAACAGAGTAGCACAATACTACTTTTAAATTAAACGTGATAAAGGATTCTGTTGATCCATGGCGTTTCTCATCACGATCTTCTAGGGGTGGAGAAGTCATTTTAACCCGTCTTCGTATCGAAAACTGCCACTTTTCTCATGGTTTCCTTCCTCGAGGTGAATCTCCTCCCATCTTCGACTCATGCAGGATAGTGTTTGTCCGTGGAACACGTTCCCCTGCATTGTACGAAATTTGTGGACAGTCAACGAAGACATAGCCTGGCCCACTTCTTAGTGGAGGTGCTCGGCGATGACGATTCCGCGAACTCAAAGCTTTTTTTATGAGAGTGAGAGAGACAGAGAGAGCGCGTGAGAGAGAGAGAGAAAGAGAGAGCGAGAGAGAGAGAGAGAGTTTGAGAGAGAGAGAGAGAAATTTATTTGATAGCTAAAGGATAATAATGATGCACATAAGTTTCTTGGCCCCTTTACAGACAGTTCGACATTCATTTTAAAAATTGCGTGTTCGTTTTATCGTCTCCACCTTTTGTTCTCAACTTGTATGTTTTATGCGGAATTCAAGTCCCCTCTTTAGGTCATGTACACGCTTTTAATCGGCGCATATGATGTAATTCCAACATTCCTTTTATTAAACCTATTTAAATTTTAAAAAAATAATTCTTTGACACGGGGGCCATTGGTCACTAGTAGTTGAAGCACACTCTCAACCCGAATCAATCAAATCAACCAACGGGACACCGCCCCAGCCGGGACAAGCTCTAAGCTCTCGGCTGCTCTCCCGACATAAGTGGCAGTGTAGTGAATGTAAGTGCAAGTGCATGACAGCAAGTGGTAAGGACAGTACTAGGAAGTGGAAGGAAATATCGCGCGCGGTTCCTGGCCCTCTTGGTACGGTATTGCTGCTGCATTCGCCAGATGTTCGGAGAAATCACGGAAAACTACCGATCAGAGCAGTCGGCCACTAGCATTCTCCTCCAGACAACCGCTGAACTCAACATAACTATCCAGCTAGTGTCAAAACTCCGATCGGGTCACGAACTCTAGGACCTCCAGGCCAGTGGCAGTGCGGAGGTACCAGTTTATATCCTCAGCCACCTCAGCCGGTGCTCTCCTACTTGTCTCGCCAGCCATTCCTGACCCACGCGTCATCTCAATTACGTTGACAGCAGTCTGTCTTTAATTTTTCTAATTTATAGTTTGCCGGCGATGCTAGACGAATTCGTTTACTAGACTCCGTGAAGTCACGGAGGTTAAGCGAATTCGAGACTCGCGGGTTCCTGGTTGGGTGACCGGCCAGGAACCCCGGGGTCTAACGGCGTCGAGCCCCTGGCCGAAGGGATAAAAGGCACTGACTGCGACGTGACGAGACTTGACATAGTAATTATTCAGTATGCTCAGAAACGGAGGATTACTCCAGAAGAGAGCGCTCAAAGCCCAACAAACGTTAAGAGACGCGTTGCGTCAACAACGACGCAACAAATTAAAAAAGAAAAATCTGCAAGAAGCTGCGGTAGAGCGCACCACTTTGTGGGAGTTGAAAGTCACTGGAAACCGTCGTGAACAGGTGTAGCAATGGTAAGGATTGACTGGTGACGCAAGAGTGAACGAAATCATTGACCGTTTCTGATTCATAGACAGGGTTTGATATACATTTGAAGCAAACGAACAGTCTTTATTTAGTATTGCTAAGTGCTATGAGGTATAAATCAGAATCCGTTTTGCGAGAGTAAAAATTGAAAGATCGTTGATCGTCGCGCTACAACTAGTTTGCACCTGTGCTTGATTTAACTCAACTGTTATTGATTTGTATCTGTGTTTGGACCGTGGCTGGGTCTGGAGCAACCAAATAGGGACGAGGCGTAACCTTACCATTGATCAAGAAAAGGCGTGAAGATTATACTCCGTCTCATACGTCTCGTGCAGTTATTAGTTTTTACGATAAATAAATATAAAGATAAAATGCAGGGGTGATTTGTCGTGGGTTCAACTACTGCAGCCATATTCAGCTAATAACCCGTATTCTTATTGAAAGTGTAACTTACTAAATGTACAAGGGTAGTATCACCTAAAATCACCTTAAATTAGTTATTTCGTAGTAATATTGCGCAATGTAATGTGAATGATTAGGTAAACTGCAGTGTACAATGATGTAAGTTTATATAGTTAAATTGTTATTTTCGTAGTCAAATGAGCAGGTTTCTTATCTCAAAAAACGTCCATGCAATGACTGCATAGACATGGATAGCTTGAAACAAGAGGGTAGGACCAGGACATTTCTGGCCTCCCCTATTCGAATAATCTTCTTTATTTAGAGAAATATATTTTACTAGTAAATAAATAAAACATATTTTAAGGCGAATGAAATTTCGTCTTTAATGACCCAGCTAATAAATAAATTAGAATTTACGTTGAATCATTATTACAAGCATGATGCACTGCGTCCGCACGAGCTGCTTGCTTTCTCAGAAGCCTGGAGCTCCCCCGAGCACAGGCAAATTGCCCTGATTCTGCTCTCACTTCCCTTCCAAATCCAGAAAGTAATGTACGAAAGCTAAGTACAAACCGATCTGTAAAAACCAGGAAGGACGTGTGCTTTATATGAAAGTATCTAAGTCCGATGTTTTCTACAAGAAAACGAGATTTCAACTATGTATATACATTTAACTTCTTACTTCCACTTATTTTATGTTTAAATTCTTTTTTACTTTCTGGAGTACATACGTATACACAGAGTAATACACGTAGTATAGAGAAAGTCATGTAATACTGGGGAAAATCGATTTCAAGGTTTTAATGGAAATAGACGTTTTGGGGTCTCCTGACACGGAAAAGGCCTGTCCGTCCGTCTGTCGTCCGTCTCCCCATCCGTCTGTCACCTCGCCCGTCTGTCTACTCTATAAAATTGAAAATTATAAAATTGAAAACGAATATTTTTCCATCAAATGCAATTTATTGTACATAATCAGTTCTTTCGTGAAGGTTAGGTAGACATTTTTGCAAGATGTAGTTGTTTTCGTACAATAGTGCGTGCAATATTTGCAATTTTTTAAAATTACAAAAAAGTTTTTCTGAAAAATGGCTCCAAATTTTTTCCAACCGTTTGGTAGGGATAGTTGTAAATGCAGTCTATAAAATGATTTAAACGCTATATTGCCCTCTCGTTTTGTTTTTCAAAAATACAAAAGTGCAAGTTTTTTACTTGCCTCCCATTTTGTTAATATTTACATTAGCGGCAATTTGTTCACAATATTGTATTTGAGTACATGTGCTTTAAATAATGTCACATAAAATTTCTGGAAAACTCAACAGTTTTCTATTAAAATTAACTGAAATTTCCGCAATTTGAGAAATGCTCAAAAGCCACTTTCTAGAAAATAACTTAAAATTTTTTCTTCAAAATTTTCCAACCGATAGTACGAGTTTCACGGTTAAATGTGTCGTAAAGTTCATTTTGGTGTATTGTTTTTTTTTCTCAAAAAGTACACAAACGTAATTTTCTTTAAATATCTCTCACGTCGTTAAAATGCACATTTCCAGTAGTTTGTATACATTATTGTATTTCTGAGTGAAAGTGTTTCAAAAGACTTCAAATAAAGTTTTTCGAAAACTGAATAGCTTCCTGTGAATAAGAGCTTCCAATTTCGCATTTCCAGTAACGCTTAAACGACATTTTCTTAAAACCGGCTATAAATTCTTGAAGGAAAATTTCCATATAGAACGAGGATTTACTGTTCTTCAATATCCGTAAAGTAATCTTTCGGTTCTACTATTAGGAAACCGAAAAATTGCAAAAAGTTTTAAAAAATATACTTTGGGCGGTGATAGATGGCAGAAGGCAAGAGGATGGGGCAAGACCGTAAAGCCAATCCACACAAAGGAAATTAGAAAACTTTACTATGAGATAGTCTGTTCCATTTTGTAGCACCAATTGTTAAATTCTGGCTTGTATAATCATTTTTCCCGAGGGACTTCTACGTTTAAATGGCGAGTTCTTTGTTTTCGATTTGCGATGTTTTATTAAATCATTGTATTATTGTTGTATACCGCCAATCCTTGTTTGTTAAACTAACTGACGCGGCTGTGAACATCGTTTGAAGAGAGCGTCTAGAGGACAGCGCTCAGCGGCAATTAAGGGAGTCGGCGGAGGCAGCGGAGCAAGGAAAACGCCGCCCAATCCCTGGTGACGAGCTGGCCGGAGAGCCAGCAGCCAGGTTGCGAGTCTGCAGCGCCGCCCGCTTTAAGAGCGGGCGCCGCCAGCCCGGACAGCAGAGCGCTAGAGTTTGGTGATTGTGTGAAGTAGAGCTAGGAGATACGTACTGTGATAAAGTGATTGTTGGCCCGGCAAGTTATTTGGAATTCTGTATTGATTATCTGTTAGACCCTGCTAGTTTTTGTACATCTCCTGGACATTTGGTATTCGACTTTGGCTGTTGTGATTTGGTACATTCTTTTGGTTCTGGAAGTGTACCTGTTGTACTTTCTGTGTTAATAAATCTGTGTTGGTTAAAGCGTGTATTATTCCGAACATAACACTAACCATTAATGTACGAAGCTATAATTGCACTATTAAGTAAACATGATTACTAAATTAAGTTCCTTTCAATTAAAATTTAAATATTTAATTTAACTCTCAATTGAAAATTTGAAATAAGTCTGATGCCATCAAATTGTCTGATTCCAAAGGACGGAAAATCATGGATCGAACATTTTTACGGAAATAAAATATTTAATTACGTACTATTACGGGACCTCTTTTCATAATGAGAGCGTTGGATATGATGTATTCTTTTGCTAAGTCTAATTTGTAAAGAAGTCATGAAATTTGGGTGGGAATTAGAATACATGTAAAAATCAAATAATTATAAAATTCATTTATTAAAAACAATTTCAATTTGTATAATGTGCACTCTATTTGTTAGCTCATTTCAACACGCTAGTTTTTCGGGAATATAATGTTGGATTCTATTCCCAGTACGTTTTAATTTATCCCAATGACTTCACAACTTCACGCCAATTCGGAGTATAGTTAGTTGAAAACTGAAGTAACGGAAGAGAAATTATGTCAAAAAATATTGAGATAGAATGTGGCGTCTTCGTGGCAACCATTAAAAATATCTCATACCCTCTGCTTTCCTGACCACGAAAATTTGTCATAAAGACAAAAATTGTTTATCAGTAACACGCATTTGTAAGAAATTGTATAGTATTCTTGTCACTTCATTTAACGGTCCCCATATATTTTCACTGTCCTTTGAACAGTCTTAAGCGTAATTTACATCATAATATTTTTATATTATCTTTTATGGATGCGAGTGTCATCAATGTTTCAATATTCCCCTATAATATGAATATACCAAAGAAGCAATTATTTCCCTTCTAGGAAACTTGTTAGAAGAAATGAGGTGTTTAACTTCAGAGTTCGCTACACAGAGCACTTCTACCGTCCTTCACTGTTGCCAAGTCCATTCTTCGTCCAGAAGAAACTCTGGTAAATGTGATTCAAAGTAATCTCATAATTCGAAGAGTTGTCGTAAAACGTTGTTCTTCCGCAGTAAATTGCCGCTAGAACTTAAATTTCTCCTCTGAAGTTCGCATTACCTTCCTTTAAGAAATGACCAATTAATTATGAATACTTTGTTAAAGTAAATGCTCTGTAGAAACAGTCTCCTATAGTCATTAATATTCTGCGTGCTTTTACTTGTACTTGTAGCGAAAAAAATATTCACTATGAATGGAGTACGATGTTCATTCCCATAGTATCTATTTGACCTAATGGAAAGAGATCAGTTAATTTGTATACTCGAGAGGTCGTTATATTTGTGATGTTTATTTTCTTTCTCACATATCATGTGAAAACATGATACATTACTGATAGCATACAAATGGGGATTTGTATGCTATCAGTAACACGTTTTGGCATTAATACAAAGATTATGTGAACCATTGACCAGTATACAACACCTGGAAAACGGTCATAAAACCTTTTCGGCATGTTGGACGTACTCTGGCGCTAGTTAAAACTCCATCCGTGCCAATTTCACGTATTAGCCACATACTATTTCCGTGAGTTCCGAAAAACCGGTATTTTTCTGCCTGTGCATAAAGTCCGAAGTAGGAAAAGTATCGAAACATACTTCTGACTTAGCGGATCGGACTTCGGATAGAGCGGATGAAGTCCACATTAACTGGCAGAGGTAGCTCAGGGCATCAACTGATGGCAATGCAGTGCCTCTGAAAGTGTTCAAGTCACGACGGTGAGAGGATTTTCCACCCTGACTAAATAGCTAGGTCGATTCAGCAACAGTCTGGAGGAGTATTCCAGCGGCCGGCTGCTCTGATCGGTGATTTTCCGTGCTTTTTATTAATACCAGACGGATGACAGAGCACTACCTTAACAAATGGGCCGCGGATCGCTCGCGTTGTTTCCTACCTCTTCCTTGAAAAACTTTCATAGAAATACCAATTCCCTAGGTGTATTGTACTGTCCTTCGTAAACCGGGAATATTAAAGCTATCGACAAAGAAATTGCGCTTTGCTCAAGTAAATACGATAAAATAATACTGATGGGCGATTTCAATCGTAATCTTCTGAAAACTACGTCGTATGCCGACAAATTCAAACGTACGTTTGTCGAAATGAATCTTTCTATCCTACCACTAAATGCAACTCACCATACAATATGTACAGATACTTTGATAGACCATATAGTTATGTCGAATCATGACAGAGTGAAATTCCGTGGCCAATCACCAGTTCCTGGAATATCTAAACACGACCTCATATACGTCTCATACAATATGAAATGCCCTAGATATACGCCAACAGTTTCAAATATCGCGACTTCAAAAGATTCTTAATGAACAAACGGACGCTGCCTTCAAATTTTTTCGAAATTCAAAATGCGAAAACGACAGAATTAAATACAAAAAAAATTAAGAAATGTTGTTACACAAAAAATGAGAAACCTGAAATGTAAATATTATCACAAAGTTTTGGGTACAAATGGCGACTCGAAACATATGGAAATCTCTACGCACTCTTGGCATAGGCAAATCACGACCACCGCTGCAAATTGATGTACCCCTAGACTCCCTAAACCAACGTTTCTCTAATATGGCTCTCCGTTTCGAAAGTTCATTAAAAAACATGACTCTATCAAACTTACAGTTCCATTATAGAAATAATCCAGAAGAATTTTTCTTCGCGTGTGCAAATCATATTGACGTCCTCAAAACTATTCAGAGCCTAAAATCAAGCGCCTCCGGAGTAGACAAAATTAATGCCAAATTACAGAAACTTTCTGCCGAAATAATATATCCCATTGTTACAGATATAATATATTTTTCTCTCATACGTGGAACTTACCTGATCACTTGGAAAACTGCGCTTGTCCATCCTCTTCATAAATCAACAAATCCTTCTGAGTACAGACCTATTAGTATTCTACCTACAATTTCTAAAGTATTAGAAAAAATTGCACGACATCAAATTACGAACTATTTAGACAGCAAAAATCTCTTAAGCAAACATCAACATGGTTTTTTGATGGCAGAAGTACAGTAACTGTGCTTTTAAACTGAATTGAAGAGGCCAGAATCGCCATTGGCAACGGTAAATTAACAATACTTATTCTCTTAAATTTCAGTAAAGCATTTGACTCGATCGATCATGATATTGTAGCGTCGCGTGGTTCGGCGCCGCCGCGCCGGGCCGCTTCGGGGAAACCCGCGCTAAGCCGGATGTAGAATGGGGGTGAAGGTCGGCGGCGCTACGCCGCGCCGGTTGGAAAAGCCCGTAGGAATCCCGGCTGGAATTTCCCTGAAAAGGACGCGCGCGGAGGCGAGTTTAAGAGATGTCGGTTGCAGCCCTGGAAAGGCTGGCCAGCGAGCCGTATGACGCCCGCTGCTTGTAGGGTGGGGGCGAGCTGGCGGATATTTAAGGCCGCGCCGACAGGCGCCTCGCGGGATACGCTGGGTGTCGAAAGACAAGAGGTATCTCCAGTGCTATCATTGCACGTGATCTTCAGGTCGAAGATCGGTTTGGCGACAAGCCATGTAACTGGTGTAGTTACGGGACTCTATGTCCGACAGCTTCGCACCTCGCGTTGCTTTTTGCTGCTTCCGAAGCAGTGGTTCTGGGCGAGGCCTAGGGACGGTCGCGGGGTTTCGCGGCTAAGAGAACTGAAAGGTTGCCAAGGGGTTAGATTTTTGTATTATAATCTTTGTTCATTAATTGTAAATATTCTGTAAATATATTGTAAATATCAATCAGAACAGTCGTCTGTGTTTTTCATCCTAGTACGTCACAATATCCTGTCAGAGAAAACGAAATCATTGGGCTTCGCTAAACCCACGATACGGTGGTTCTCACTATATCTTTCAGATCGTCAACAAGTCGTAGTATCAGGTGGAAAACGATCCAGTGCCATCAGAACCGCCCGGGGAACAGTTCTAGGACTTTTAGCATTCTTAATTTACGTAAACGACATAGGACAATGTGTTAAATACTGTCACCATAAAATGTACGCATATGACCTTCAACTATGTCAGCGGATATCCGTCAGAGCTAAACTCTTAAGTTCAAAAATAAATGAGGACATAAATGCTCTCAATAAATGGACCGCAGTCCTAGGACTTTTATTAACCCAAATAAGTCCCAAAGGTTACTGATAGGCTCCCGCAACGCCGTCAAAAAATTAGATACAACCCTTCCGTCCATTAGAATAAATGGCTCCCCTCTACCCTGGTGTAACGACGTAAAGAACCTAGGAATCCACATAGCACTCAGCTGGACTACGCACGTAAGTAAGATTTGTCAAAAAGTCTTCAAAGACCTCCATTCCTTTAAACGCCCAAGGAGAACTACTATAAACACGTATGAACCTGATTAATTCAATGTTTATGCCCCATTTCGATTACTGTAATTTCTTGCTCATCGACTTAAAAACTGAGCAACAACTGAATTTGCAAACAGTACAAAACGCATGCATTCGTTTCATGTTCGGTCTTTGTTAGTACGATCATGTATCTGCGTACTACAGATAGACAAAAATTATCCATATGGAAAAAAGAAGAATATTGCATAGCCTCTTGCTTCTCCATAAAATCATGTACAACGGCCTTCAAACACACCTGTGTAATAACTTCAAATGCTAACACCAGAGCGATCACGTTCGGCATTATTGCTGCCTTGACACAACACTGTGTCATACAGTAAATCTTACACTGTCACAGTAATTCGAAAATGGAACTCACTACCTACACATTTTATAAAAATTAGTAACTTTAGAAACTTCAAAACTCAACTTGGTGTCTGGATGAAAAACAACGAAATGTAGTTTATATACGCTCTCTTTTCTGTCTGCAATTTTATTTTAATTTTTTCTGAAACAATGACCATGATCCCTTTATTACATATCATCCTCCATGATAAACCGTTTCTTTGAAGTCATATTTTCGAAAATATTTCATCCCACTCCTATCCTCCTGGCCATCTTCCTCCTTTCTTCAGGGCACAGTAAAAGCTAATCCTATTACTGCTGGTACAAGGTTTAAAATTAGAGAAATTACATAGCAATATCTAAAATACACACTTTGATACTATAATGTAATAGATTTCTAAATGTAAAATAAGAAAATTTTATGAAAAACTATAACTGATAAATCTCTCTGAAATCATTATGTACGTCACTTTTATTATTCTTGCTATTATTGTTACGGAGAAAACCAGCACTATCACGCCATTATTTTATTGACACTTTCTGTATTTTATACTGTAATCTTACTCCTTTTCTAAGTGCCTTTACCTAATGATTAATGTGAAACATTTTCATGTTTTTGTTTGAGATTATGTATTGTATATATCCTCAAGTACTACCTGATATGTAATTGTAAAATTAGACGTACTTTATTTTCCCTTCTGATCTCCCATATCATTTTCATTATCATTTCTTTATTCTCTCCTCTTATCCACCTCCATTTTCTTTTCTCTCCATTTTCTTTTGTTTTTCACTCTAAACCCTGATATTTCTTGCTCTCAATGCTTCAGCCTTAAGCCGCCCTCCTGATTGTGTTGTTTCTTTTGGGAAGGTTAGTCAAATGCTTAAGGCAAATGCTTTGGCGGATGGTCCCTAGTATTGCATCCCAGACGTAAATGTAAATATACCCCCTTTTTGTTTATTGTTCACAGTTGAGAGATTATCGTGTAATAACAACTGAAATTTCAGGCAAATTTAGAATTATTGATTCTAAGTGGAATAAGTATAAGCTCTGTTTTATTTCATTTTTAAGAATGTTCTTTACATCAAGTCTTTGCAATTTGAAAAATTTCAAAAATATCCAAAAAGTACAATAAATTCATTTGGCTCGCACAGATAAATTAATGTAGATGGTAGCCACAAATTGATTTTTCTCCTCTGCGACATGAAATGTCAGTTAATATTAATTACATCCGAAGGACTCAACTGTAATTTTTAAAATTGTAAATTCATTAAAGTAGTTAGGCGGAAGAGCAGGCCTCAAGGCCAGAGCCTCACCGCAAATAAAGACAATTTTATTATTATTATTATTTTATTATTATATTATTATTATATTAGTATTATAATAATAATATAATAATAATAATAATAATAATAATAATAATAATAATAATAATAATAATAATAATAATTCCAAAAGTGGCATATGCAAAGAAAACAAAGAATTTAGGTCAATAAACAAGCTATTAACATTGGAAAAATATGAGAACAAGTAAAGAAGCTATTGAATGAGTATATTGAAACAAATAAAATAATAGGAAATGAACAGTCAAACTTTAGAGGAAAACAATCATGAGAAACATCGATAAAAGCAGTTTTAGACCAATGGAAAATTAATATTGATGCAGAAAAGAAAGCAGGAGTTATCTTTATCGATAAATTCGAAAGAGAAAATTCGAAACAAATGACAGTACAATGCTTATTGAGAAAATGTGCAAATATGAAATTAAAGACGTCAAAAGTAAAGATTAATAATTTTATCTCAGATGCAATTAGCATAAATTTAGGTGTTGCGCAAGGGTTAGTTTTGGGGCCAATATTGTTTATAATGTACAAAAATGTCGTAATACGAAGAACTATTTGGTAACGATTGTAAAATTTAATTATTTGCTGATGACATTTATTTAATTGGAGAAACTGGAGCGGAAATTGAATTGAAACTACAGAATGAATTTATTGCAACGATTAAGGGTAAACAAATTAATAATGAATGTTTAAAACTCAAAATTATAATTTTACATAGTGCAAGAAACAGAAGTGAAACTAAATTATTCGCTACTGACTTAATGGAAGTCCAGCGGGTATACAAAATGAAATATTTGGAAATAATTATCGACCGTAAATTAAAGTATAAAGATTACGTAGAGAACATAGTTAAGAAAACTGAAAGAAGATTAATATTTTAAAGAAAATGTGGTCATTTTTAACTTGCTATATAGGATGTTTGATATATAAATCCATAACGGCACCCTATTTTCATTACTGTGCTACAGTACTAATTGGAAGCCCGAATATTCAAATTAAAAAACTCAGATACACCCAAACAGAATCATGAGAGTAATAATTCAATGTAATAAATACACTGCAGTGCTAGATATGCTAGAAACTCTGAAATTTATGTCAATAAAAGAGAAAATTCGTTATAAGACGCTTATTTTTATTTAGAAATTAATTAAACATTGGATAACATAACATTTAGTCAACAAAATTCAGAGTGAAAGCTAAAACAAGAGAAACAAGTCGAACACAAAATTTTGTGTTAATTTCAGTAAAACTGAACTTACAAAATAGAGTGTTTCATACAGGTTTTGAATCATTTTAGAAATTAACAATTTTGTAAGTAGTTAACAAATTAAATAGATAGATGTAAACAGTGCATATAAATATGTATTTAATGCAACAAATAGTCAAGAGGCTAAATAAATCAAATCTATCTCTCTTGTCGTATCCTCACCCTTAACACGCTTACGTATACTACACTACCACATACTGTCGGGAGACCAGCTGCAGCTGCGAGCTTGTCCCGGCTTGTGTGGTGCCCTGTTGGTGGGAGATACTTGGATGGGGAAAACCACGCACGTCGACGTGGAGGTTGGCGCTGGATCTCCCCATTTACTGGAGGAAGAACACCGCTACCTCTCGTGATAAAATCATACACGCACGGGACTAAGGACCATAGTAGTTGACGAGATCGGAAACAAAATAATCAAGTGAACATTGCTAACACGAGGTGCCCTGGACAAGTGAAGTACGTTGACGAAGGATATATGTGTTTAAAATGAGTGAGAGTGATGGTGAAATGTTTCTGTGGCTAGTGAAATAGAAGTTGTCTAATTCCTGTTCCTCTGAAGTTCCTCTCTGTTCCTCTCTTAACTGTAGATTTCTATTTTCTCCATACTACCAAACATAATCTCGCTATACTTCAATTGATATATCAATACCTTTTTCCTATTTGGCGACGAGCGTCCAGCCTTGCATCTTTGAACATTTGCAAATTCGCTAATAATTCTCAGTAATTAACAAATGTATTCCGTTACATTTTGAGGAAAAGGCCATGCAAAGTACTCCATGCTGATTGGATTTAGTTTCCCATTTGGAACTCTGGGAGAATTACATAGAAATAACGAACACGTTTTTTATTTTACTGTCTCATTTTTCATTTTATATTTCATAATAAATTATAAGAATGTGGAAATACTACAGATAGAAATTAATATCAAAGTGTCTTGGAATACATTTGAAACGAACAATATTTTCTGTAACAGCTTTCGCAACTGTTGCCTTCCGGGAAAGTGGCCGTCGCAGCGCCGAAACTGTTACAAGGAGACTGTTACGTTTAATTTAAAATCTCGAGTCAGTAAGTCTAATTTTATACTCAAATTTATACCAAAATACTTACAAATGATACATCATTGTATTCCTCATTTTAGGATCTATTCATTCCTGAGAAGAAAATATACGAGGGTCGGTCAGAAAGTAAGGTCCCTTATTTTTTCTCCAAAAATGTTCATTGAAGGACCTGAAATGTGCACTCAATGTTAATACAAGGTTATTCTACTTGCTGTATTTTTTACATAGTTTCCATTGACTCGTATACCCTTGCGTCCGTGTGAAACAAGGGTGAGTATGCCTTGCCTGTACCAAGTCTTTCCCTGACGCAGTAGCCATTCCTTCACTTAGGGTCATTTTCAGTTTTTCCTCCGCGAATAGCGTTTTTCAGTGCCTCAAAAAACGGAAATCAGAGGGGGCTAAATCCGGACTGTAGGGTGGATGGGGATGCACAGTCCATTTTGTCGGTGGTTCTCTTGTGACACTTGTGTAGGAGTGCGTTATCGTGCAAGAGCAAAGATTGTGCACAATTCTTTTGGGATTTAACTCGCGAGAAATGCTTCGTTAGAGTATTGAAAGTGTTTATGTAAGAATTTTAATTGATGGTACTGCCTTTGGGAATAACATCAGCATGAATGAAACAATCAATGTCCCAAAGACAGTGATTAGCTTGTCAAGACGTGCCGCTGTGGCGGGATGCCTGAAGCGCGACGAAATCATGAAGATCGCGTTCTTCACTTTCCGAAGCTCTAACTCGTTTACCCAGACATCCAACGCTACTCCTAGCGACAGCACATGCGCCATACACTGCACACAAGCGTTTATGGATGTTCACAACAGTTTCCTTCTCCGCAACGCGGAACTCAATTACAGCTCGCCGTTTGTAACTTGCATCGTCTACAGCCACCATTTTAACAGTTCGTTAAGGATCTGCCATCTCTAGGAGAGACTTGAAACTTCGTACACTAACGCTGGAATTTCGAAACTTTGAAGGGTTAACAACTACAACTGACTACCATTATAATTGGCAGATGGGAGAAGTGTGGGGCATTACATTGACCGACGCTCGTAGTTCCATTTGAAAGGTTTTGCAAAGTCACCTGTTCTAGAATTACTTTACACCTGCTCATAAACACAGACAATGTTATTTCTTACAGTTTGGCCATCCGATACGTGGGATCCAGGATACCCAGACCCCGTCTTAGTCCAAGGGACTCAGAGTCGGCATTTGGTCAAAGTCATTGTCAAAAATTAGCTGAGAATGAATTAAGGAAGATGTAGTGCTAGTACTACTCAGAAACGAATATACACCATGCGCTCCTGCGTCACTATCCAGCGGCTAGAATTGGAAACGAATAAGGATAGGGGTGGGATTTAGGACACTTTACAGGGGGTTGGACTAGCCCTTGTAAAGCAGCCAAACTCGTTTTGTTGGAACAAATTTCACATGAGATTCGACGGGAATCGAACCGGGATCTCCTTGGTAAAAGGTGATTAACTTCGCTCTGCGCCACGAGATGACCTATCCTTAATTTTTATGTCTAATTTTGAAATTCAGTAGACGAAGTACGAAACTATAGACGCACATGTATAAACTAGTTTCCTTACTGAAATAATCTGATCATGTGTCATGGAAGTCTGTCTTAAAAATCAGTTTGCTAACTTAACAAATCCTTTCATTTTATCCTATTACGTCCGTCACGGATTTAAAAATAAAAGGTTTTCGCAGTTTTACAACCTATAGTAACACAACCTATTCTTGATGCATCCTTTTAAAAATGTAATACGTTTTCGAAGTATCCTCGTACAGGAACTAATGGAGAATGCGCAGGACGTACTCGTCACACATCTAATAAGCGATACTTGCTACACAGATGGCTACTTTCGTCTTTTCACTGTATCTCGACTCTTCTTGTGCCAACATAAGCCTACCCAGCCCACCAGGAGAGCTGAGAGAACAAAGGAAGGCGTATAGGGACGATCTCTGTACGAGGGGTTGCGCATTTGAGACGTGCTTGGGTATTATTATTTACCCTGTATTGTGGCATAGAGGGCTTTCAACTCACCGTTCGTCATCTTTTTATCGGTATTCTAATAGACCTTGACATCCTGGGTGGCGTAGAAACTTGCGGGGGAGCTAGTGTTTGTGGTTCATTGATGGATTAGGGACTTAAGGTCGTTTGTCCCGTAAGTGTTCTTCTCAGGAGATGGAGGTGATCTTCCCTCGCTGGATGGTGTGATGCCGTGCCGACCTTCATCGGCTACCGGGGTTTTTCCCAACCAGATATCTCCCCCTAGCGGGGCATCACCCCAGCAGGGCCAAGATCTAAGATCCCGACCGGTCTTCCGGCATTTGTGGTAGTCTAGTGCATGTACGTGTTAGTGTGAGTGTGTGTAAGTAACGGTTGAGGATCTGAGAAGCAAAAGGCAGGAAAGATCGCACCCGGTCCGCAGCCCGTTTGTTAGGGTTCTGCTCTTTGCGGCTACGGCTTTTTCCTGGTATTGATTGGTGAAATCCCGGCATACTACCGATCAGAGCAGCCGGCCTCTAGAATTATCCTCCAGACTGCGACTGTATTCGACCTAGCTACCTAGCTTAGGTCGAAAATCCTGCCACCGTTGGGGCTCGAACATAGGACATCCCAGTCAGAGGCACTGCAATGTCATCAGTTGATATCTCGAACCACATCTCCCGGTGCGCCTAAGGGGATTCATTCCTTTATCCTGTGTATTGTGGCATAAAACCACCATATACCACCCGTTAACACTTATAGTTTCCTGACAGACACACTCATAACCGGCTAGCGTAGCATAGAAGAGGTAAACGGAGATGGGCGATTCTCTCGATCCAAGAAATATGAATCCAAGAAATGTGTATAGAATAAATACATATGCATACATACATTCACGTACACTCACATACATATGCCTATATTCTCCTCCAGGTATCTCCTACAGTAGGGTCCCGCCCTAGCCGGGATAAGCTCTAAGCTCTCGACTGGTCTCTCGACATGTGTAGTAGTGTAATGCATGCACGTGTGTGGGTAAGTAAGGGAAGAGTGTAGGGACAGTCTCTTTACCTATGGATAAAATAAATTCCGGGTTATTTACTCTAAAACTGAGTATTTAGAATACATTTTGGAAATATTTGTGGTATTTTAAGTCTTCGTGTAATATAGTTTTAAACATACGTATGCTATGACGATACAGCGGCCTTCTTCTGACATAAAAATGTAATCGGCTTTATAATTACTCCATTAATCCGAGATAGTCTATTTTTAATTTGCAGTGCCAAAAATTGAAATAATCTTTTTTTCAACAAGTGCAATTATTTATTATTACGAGGGAACCGACTTTATTATAATAAAAAATAAGTACACACATGTGTATTTTTCCTAAAAATGCAAGAAAAAAATTTTTTAAAATGTAAAATAAAAATTCATTATAGTGTTTATTATTGCTCCATACGAGCATTTTCTAAGCACAGAACATCGCTGATCATAACTTAATTTATATTCTGAAAGGCTTCTGAAAGGCAGTTCTCTTTCTCTGCAGAAGTAATTTTAGTAGTTTTATTCGAAAATACGTTCGTAGAATGTACATTGTTTTTTGCGAGAACCCTGTGTTCAAGTGAATAATACGATCGAATGAATATTCGTAGTACCGTGTAATTTGTGCTAGATCCTGCAATTAGGAGAAATATACTCCTCTCGCCCAATCCAACAATCTAATAAGATAATGATCTGTTAAATAATATTTGTTAGTTTGTGATGAGTTACGCATGCATCCTTTTGAAACATGAGCGTGTATTTGATTATAATTACTTTTGCGACACAAACATCCGCGTATCTTTGATTCTGAGTAACGGGGTTTCCTAGAATAAGGAGGGTATTAAGATTGACATACAAAACCTAGAAGCATTACATGGCTTTGTAAGAATGACGATTCCAGTAACACATTGCAAACTCGCAAACGAAATTTGAGTATATCGAGTATATCAGAAATTTATGGTAGTATGTGAAATATGTAAAAACGTGTAATTATACTAAAATATGTAAAATGAAAAAGTTCTAATTAATTCAGAATGTCTTGTAAACCCTAAAAGATATTATTTAATATAGATATCGTCAATCGTTTGTATTTCAATGAAAATCCGTTATTATTACTTATAACAATTTTTTAATGTATCAAAATCGTCAAAAACATCAATAAAATGAAAATATGAAAGATACAGGTAAACCTCCCAGACTCCTCCCTGTATTAATACATTGGTATTGCTAGACTTGATTGTATTGATTGCTAGAGTTGATATCCCAGGTGACATGACGCGGCTGGCGATCCCAAGGGAAAGATTCAACGTGAATCCTTTCACCAGAATCGTCATACTTCAGGGGCGGGCTGTCCAGGTAAAGTTTCTTCGAGATGTACTGTAAAATATTTCTTATGTGTAAAAGCATTCTTATGTTTTCTGAAGTGTCGGTCAGTAGACCGATTTATTTTCCTGACGCCACACGAGCGAGCCAGCGTCGTCGATCCGGCAAGCGGGCGAATCAAGCGGGCGAGTCTAGCGGACCTCGTCACCAGGGCCAGGAGGGGGAGGCGGGCAGCGCGTGGGTGGAGCAAAGCTGCCAGCTCTCGCAAGGTAATTAGTCTCGGGGCAGAAAGTTCCGTGCGGCTGCAGGACATGGCCCGCTGATAGGAGTCGAGAAGTTACTGGCGGGAGACGGCGGCCAGTCACCGGCACACGCACCGCGGGCCAGGAGGCGAGCCGCTGCTAAACTGCCGGTAATGCACTAGCCCCCACGCCCCCCGCGGCGCAAAGTAGCCTGTGCAAACTTTTCGCTCGTTGACGCCGTGACGTTGGCCACACCGCCACGCTGTCTCGCGGAGCCGTGCCGCTACAAAAAATAGGGACTTTCCATGGTTGGTTGGTTGGTTGGTAGGTAGTGATTCCGGGCACGGCAACTAACGTGATCGTTAGTCCCGTAAGTGTAGTGAATGTTTTTTCATCGGGACGTGGCTGTGATCTTTCCCCGCTGGTTGACAAGATCCGGCACCGACTTACCGTCGACTAGCGGGTTTTCCCTCAACCAGGTATCTCCCACCAGTGGGGCAGCGCCCCAGTTGAGAGTAACTTCCCGACCGGGCTCCCGGAACGTGTGGCAGTGTAGTGCATGTTAGTGTAAGTATGTGTGTAAGGGGAGATGATAGGACAAGGAAGAGGAAGGAAAGATCGCGCGCGGTCCATGTGGCCCGTTTGTTAAGGTACTGCTTCGTCATTTGCCTGGTGTTGATCGAAGAAACCACGGAAAACTTGCGATCAGAGCAGCCGGTCGCTAGAATTTTTCACCAGACAGCGACTGAATTCGACCTAGCTGACAAGCTAGTGTTAGAGGCACTGCAGTGACATCAGTTGATGCTCTGAGCCACCTCTCCCGGTGGGACTTTCAACGAACATAAGACCTGCATCATTCTCTTAAGCGTCTTTTACGCTATCCGCATCAAAAAATGTTGTGCCACGCTGGAGAAAATTTTGAAAGTATTTTTGAGGTGTTATGTAAAATAACCTCAAAAATCAATAAAGCCTCGATTTCATTTATATGAATTAGGGAATATCAATTTTGAAGAAAATTGACAGAACGGTTAGGCGCTGGCGTTGACAACTGACGATTTGCCGTCAGTCGATTTTTCGGTATTAAGGACCCACAAAACATAGATTCTTCCTACACCACGTATTTTTTCCTGTATTTAGTAACAGGATTTCTCCAAGTTTTCGTTTACAGGGCCCGGCAAAAAGAGTTTTTCTGCGGAAAAAAATATCGCCGTTTGTTGCGCGCGATTACATAACTTTTTCTTCTTACGAAGTAAGGGCGAGAAAGTAAAAATTACGCGGTGGTTGCGATATTTCGCCATCATCCGTTCCTTCGTGATTTTTTTTCTTTTTACATTCTCACCACACTACGTATTTATGTGATAAAGAAAAGGTATTGTAATTCTTTGGCGAAAATCCGTAATTTTAAGCCAGAAAAACTGAAAAAAATCCTACTAAAGAAATTACGTGGCGGTTGCTTTATCCGCTCCTTCAAATTTTCGTTTCGTTGTAGTTTTTATTTTCTCGTCATACTTCGTACTTACGTTTTAAAAAGAAAGTATTTTAATGGTGCGGCAAAATTCGGAGATTTTTTTTACAGAAAAACTTGTACTGTTAAAGTAAAGACGATTTATGTTTTTCGATTCCATATTTTCGTAATCGTTTCGAAAATCGATAGAACAAAGAACGCTTAACAAATTAGCGGAAACCCTATTTCGGCGAACTGTGTATTAAGAAAAATTGCAAAAAAAATAACATTCCAAAACTACAGTATTGATAGAGATTTCTTTGCTGAATTAAATCGGTTCCAAATTGTATATCTTCAAATAAGGTCATGTGCAACTTTAAGTTGCTCGTGATTTTTGCTTGAAGTAAAGGCAATTCATGTTTTTCCCTCTTAAGAACGGTTCAAATTTTTTTAAAGAGGAAGTTTTTCTTTGGATAGAACTAGGAACGCTAAAAAGGCGCAGATCTTTCGATGAACTCTGAATTTTAAAAAATGCAAAAGTTATAAACAATACAAGGAACTAGTATGTGCTATTGTAGCCGCCCTAGTTTTTCATCGTTTACTGTATTACTTTCCTTATTTGACACTGTGTTAACTTAGTACTTTCGTTCCTTTCATATTTCTTTCTCTCTTTTCTTCCCATTCCCCACTGTTTTCCTTTCCCCCTTTTGCCCTTTCTCCTTTTTTTCGCTTTCATCCTGTTTTCCTTTCTCCCATTTTTCTCTTCTTACGTTTTTATCTTTCTCTCCTTTTTACCTATTGTTCTCTTTCTCATTTTTTTCGTTTCTTTCCTTTTCTTATTCTCTTTTCCATTGTATTTTACTTTTCTCTTTATATCTTAATTTTGTTTTGATACGTTTGTATTTTATTTAATTTTCTTCTTTTCCTTTGCTTCATTTTGTTTTTAAGAAAAGAATATCTGTAATTTATGACGCTGTTTCTGCTTCTTATTGATTTACCGTCAAAAATACTGAAAACTGTATGACAAAATGGGGGGGATAAACCTAAAATTCAACATTTACAACACACCCGGATATCATTCACTTAATCTGCACCCGAGCATAAGCAATTGCTCTTTCAGGTGCATCTGCTGTATTTATTAACTTAATGAGCAAATTATTATTATTATTATTATTATTATTATTATTATTATTATTATTATTATTATTATTATATTATCAGAATTTGGTTTATTAATGAAATACGTCATGGTGTATGGTTGTGATCAAGGAAATTAGGTTTTTACAAAAAGAAATCAATGTTTTATGAATCCGACAGTGGATGGGTATGTTCGTCGCTTTTGCGCAGTTTATTTTACCCCAATATTAGAGATAACGGGAGTATGAATCAATGTTTTATATACTTGTCAATGTTGTTTTATATACGAATTAATGTTTTATGTATTTATATCAATATATTTGGTAGCAGGTAACAAAATCTACCTGATTTTTTATTTACTTTGGAATTAAATTAGTCAGCGGGATTTTCATTATCTAATGACTTCTCTATTAGGACTCGAACACTGATAGCAGCTTTAATTGCAACCACGCAGCAGTGGATTGGCACCATCAAATGTATGCCCCGGAGCTTTGAAGAGGGAGCATTGAGTCAGTACAAAAACTCCAGTCAGATAGAGATAACACTGTTCTCTGCGAAATCCCATGCATGTATTTAATGGTGTCATGCTTCTATGGCAGGCTCGCAAATGAAGCCCTTATCTACGTTCGAATCGTGGTACTGGTAGGATTTGATAACACCTATAATGAGTAACAATACTATAATGAGTAAATGAGACAAACAATTTGACTATATGGAGGAATTTCATGAGATTGGCATTACGAGTGTAGAAATCATAAGAAGTTTTACACGTATAATAAAGTATGGAACGTTGACATGCAAGGCCGTGGAGACTTCAAAAGACTTAAAGAAGGTACTAGTGTAGGTGGTTTCTGTAATGTTCTCTGGACGAATCAACGCCATTAACATTATTCACTGACAAATCCCACGCTATGTTTCGTTTTGAAAATGAATTCGTAATCCTCGGACTCAATAAGTAATAGAAATTAGGTTGCGTCGGGTTAATCGATTTCACACACTTTAATATCACCTAATACGATATACAAAAGTACGTAGATTAATAGGAATATTCTGCCTTTATTTGTTTCAACATTTCACCGATGCCGCGATTTCGCCTTAAACCGAGAAAAAGGCGAAATTCAATATGGTAAGTCTACAAACAATAATATGGGAGCAGGCCCTGCTAGGTCTGAGATGAATATCGTCTCGAGATGACCGAGGGGTCCCCGATGGGGCGGACTTCGACATCAATTTTTCCTCTCTTCAATTATTGTCGGGGCCCAAGAAAGTGGCAAATCAAAAATGTTTTAAAAAAGTGAAGGAATAGGTTTAGAAAATAGTCAAATTTTACTTGTAAAAATTCCAATAAAGGTAGTTCACAAAACAACTAGAAATGCAGCGTTAATTGAACAGGAACACACAGAAAAGTTGTCAGACCCAAAGACTAGACACATGCTTCTCTATTATGTCGAGGCGCTATATCCGAATCTGAAGCTAGAATTGCGCCACCCCCCTCTGTTTTGTTTAATCGCGAAAAAACACTGTGAAATTGAGAGTGGATTTTTGCGAATTAAAGGAAAACTGGAGGGTTGTGGCGGAATCATGGCTTCAGTTTCGGATTATGCGCGTCGACATACATACAGAAACATGTGTCATGTCATCGGGTCTGACAACAACCCCCGAAAATAAAAATACAATTTCACTATGGTTTTCAGTGTGACCTTCATAGATACACGTGTCATGTCTGTGTGCCTTACAATCTCTGAAAAATAAATAAATAAATAAATAAATCTGTAAATAAATTAATAAAAATATGTAAATAAATAAATGAATAAAAATATGTAAATAAATAAATGAATAAAAATAAGTAAATAAATAAAATACAATTTCACGGTGTTATTTCGCGATTTTGAGGAGGGTGGCGGAATTCTGGCTTCAAATTCGGATTCAGCGCGTTGAAATACATAGAGAAACATGTATCAGGTGTTTAGGCTGAACAACTTTTTACTTTACCCATATCCCGCACTGACTATAGTGAGTGTTGATGCGAGAATATGTTTGATTCTGCTGTAAAATCTTCGCAAATAAAATGAATGTTTTAGAGGGCAAACGTCTCGTTTATTTTAAAAGCATTTTGTCATTGGCTGTCATTAATAAACCGCTCTGAACAAGATATAACCATTCTCGTGGAAAATGACAATTTTTTGTCTTTTTTTGGACACATACAATATCAATCTTGCCCCGAGTGGTGAATGATCCAGAATCACCTTCGTAATTAACTGTCATAAAATAATGGCTTACTTGTCAGTAAAGATCTGAATAGTTCTTCGCAAAATATTATCTAGTGAAGTCACTGACAGGTCTGATTGTGAAAGGAAATCAAGTCTCGGAATTGGAATGTGATGCAAAGCTCCCTGTTCATTTTAAGTGGCAATTTTGACGCAGGGATACATTCACATTTGTAATACCTATAAATCATCCACAGAAAGAGTTAATACATCACAGGTTCATAACACATATAGGTTATATCAAGAAATACACATTTCCAGACAACGATTAATGACTACGAAATTGTGTATATCAGAACGTGTAGTACTTAACGTCGCAGAAGATTATATGTGTGAAATGTTTACAGATTAAATTATAAAGGAATACAAAATTTCCACAATTGAATAATAATGTTGTAGCCGTATGGTAGACTATTTCAATAAATGTTTTATGATTTACCATTACACGTCTGTTTTATAGAATAAATTTTTAAAATTTTCTTTCCACGGTACAATATTGATTGGGGAACATGTGTCAAGTGTTTGGGTCAGACACCGTTTCACTTTACCCATATCCCGCACTGCCTAAAGTGCGTTTAACATCAGAAAAGTAATTTGAGCGAATGAATTAAAACTATTTGTGGTTTCTGATGGTACATTTATAACATTTTCCTATAAATTCACAATTGAACAGGTCGAAGAACCTTGCGGCTTCTAAATGATAAGATGCGGGGCGACAAAAAAACATGTAAACAATTAAGCCTTTGTTGCTCTTTTTTTTGAAGAAAGCCAATCCATAAGAAATATACAATTCTACGTATGAAAAAGCGCGAGGCGCGAGATTTGAGAAATATTGGATAAATCGCATAATAGTTAATAATTTGATTAAATTTATGACTGAAATGGAGATCGAAAAATGCCAGAGATAAACTGCCGTCAGTGAGAACAGAGCAGAATAAGAATTAATTTAAATTTCTTTGTTAATACCAGGTGTTCAAAATAAACCGATTCATTAACAGATTTACCACATGATCCATCACAATCACAACATGGAGTGAATATTTTTTATTTTTCATTTTTATGAAAACATAAAGAAGTCAAAAGTTTGCAGTTCATTTCCTGGCGTATTAACTGAACGTAATGACCTCATTAGGTTACTTCAACGTGTGATTATCATGTCTGACATTAAAATGCCAGCGTCCAGTGTACAGACCCCAGGCTCGCTTGTTGGCTCTTCATTTGATTATCTCCAAGAAATGAAAATGTTTGTTCCAGTGAAGCAAAGTGACGAGGGGTGGGCGCCCACCTTTGTCATCCCGCTGTCAAGTTGGTCATGGTGTCTATGACATCCATGAAATCAACTGGATGTGCGTATCTGAACACAATGCTCCTGTGCGTTGGCATCATAATACATCTGTGTGACAGGAGGTGGATGTAGAGGTTTCTGTCCGCTATTTAACAGTTAGATCGTCTGAATAACGAAAGCATAACCGAATATGCAGTAAGAAATGTTGAATATGTTGATTAACAATGCCAAAGGCAATGACATTAAACATTAAAAATAGTTTATTGGTTTAAAAATACAAGGGTTTTGGGTGGAAAATAATTTTTGAATGCTGTGATTTGTATGATGTTCAAAAAGCTCAAACGTCAAACTTTGCGAGAAAACTTCATAACAAATAGTCAATAACAACTTGCTAATAACAAGCTGGACCCGTGCAAACATTCCTCACTATGGAAATAATAGTTTTTAAAGTTAAAATAGCTTCATACTGCAACCCAATGTCAACCTTTCTGTCTGAGCTACGAAATAGAGACACACTCCCAAAAATGTAATAACACGTCCAAAAGCGTCTTTCTGTGTGGATTGCGACATAAAACAACTTGTAACCAGAAGGGATACAAATATCCTGTTTTAAAGTCTTAAAACCAATCGTTTTCTAGTTATGTGTACGACGATAAATAAGTAAATTGCAGCGTAACGTGTGTTGGAGGTTGCATATACGCCTATTTTCCTTCAAAAACATAATGAGCTTTCTTTCTCTTTTTCTTTTTTAAATTAATTTATTTTTACAACTTATCCAACATGAAGGTAATTACAACACTTTTTTTGTTTTTTAAAAGATTACAAAAATGTAATTTTTTGACTTGTCTCTCACGTCTGTAATATTTACATTAGAAACGATTTGTTCACAACATAGCATTTATGAGTACATGTGCTTAAAATGATGTCATATAAAGTTTCTAAAAAACTCAACAGCTTTCTGTGAAAACGAGTTCAAAATTCCGCATTTTTAGAAACGCTCTAACGCCATTACTTCAAAATGGCTCCAAATTTTGGTTTCAAACTTTTCCAAAGGTTCGTGGTAATTGCACTATCTAATATGACGTAAAGTTTATTTTAGTGTATTTTTTAGATTATTCAAAAATTACACATGTAATTTTTTGAAATACCTCTCACGCCGTTAATACGCACATTTCCATATATTTGTATACATTATTGCATTTCTAAGTAGAAATGCTTCAAATGAAGTTTTTCCAAAACTCCATAGATTCCTCTTAAAATGAGCTTCAAATTTCACATTTACAGTAATGCTCAAACCCTATTTTCTTAAAAACGGCTCTAGGTTTTTCAATGAAAATTGCCATTTAGTACGCGGTTTTACTCTTTTCTAATTTTCTTAAAATAATATTTCCGTTCTCCGGTTAGGAAAATTTGAGAAAATGTCAAAAGAAATTTACTTTGGGCGTCGATAGATGGCCGATGGCAAGAGGATGGGGCAAGACCGTACAGCCAGTCCCCACCAAGGAAATTAGAAAACTTGACTACGAGAGAGTCTGTGTCATTTTGTAGCACCACTAGATTTAAAATTTGTAGCGCTGTTTTCGCTACTACGTCGTATCTTAGCGGCTGGTGTGTGATATTAGATTTCATTGTATACCATATGTTTGAATAAAATAAAAAAGAAATTATCATAAGTAATACACGATGGCTTTGGAAATTCTCGATTAATCCCCTACTCGCAAAGAGAGGAGGGAATTTATCCGAGAATTTCCGAAGCACAAGTGGCATGTATTAATAATATGTAAATAAATTCGCATAACGTGTAATTTATTAAAATAAATAATGGGGCAATGCTCATATCTAAACAGCCTTTAAGAAGTTTTTTGTAAATATTAAATAAAAAAACAATAATCCCCCCATTAAACCAAACAGTAGGAAAAGCATACACTTCAATTCAAAAAGCGGAAGAATTAGCCACGTATTTCGCCTCAACATTCACAACTAACACAACTAAACCCCATCCCGAACATAAAACAATCACTACAGCAGCAGAACAATCGGTATATGGACCTCATCATAGAATTCAATACATTTCCCCAAAAGAAATCACACAAATAATTAGAAAACTACCAAATAAAAAATCACCAGGTCACGATAAAATAAACAATTTGATACTAAAAAAGCTACCCCCACCAGCAATAGCTTATATAAATAATATATACAACTCTTGTTTCAGAATAAGTCACTTCCCTTTTGCCCGGAAACATGCAGTTATTATCCCAATTCCTAAACCGAATAAAAACACGGCAAATGTCACCAGTTACAGGCCAATAAGCTTATTACCCTCTCTCTCAAAAATTTTTGAAAAGATAATTCTAAAAAGACTGACCAAACATATAGCTTCTACTAATCTCATACCAAAAGAACAATTCGGCTTTACGAAACGTACTTCAACGCAACACCAATTATTAAGAATCTCGGAACATTTATACTCATCATTTCAAAAAAAAAATCATACAATAGCTATCTTCTTAGACATATCACAAGCATTTGATAGAATCTGGCACCAAGCATTAATATGCAAAATCAAAAAAAGCGGTACCCCATACTACTTAACGGAAATCATTAAGAAATTCTTAGAAAACAGAACATTCTCAGTAGCAGTAAATAATCACCACTCAAACCCCAAAACAATAAACGCAGGCTTACCCCAAGGATCCCCCCTCTCACCAACTCTTTTTAACATATATGTAGCAGATATTCCGAAGTTGCACCCCATACAAATAGCCCAGTTTGCTGACGACACAGCAATTTACTCATCCGGAACCTCACTCACAGCAATCAAAAATAGAATGCAAATATATATAAATCTAATTGAAAGCTGGGCAGCAAAGTCAAAAATAAAACTCAATCCAATTAAAACTGCAGCTAAGATATTCACACTAAGACCATATACCTCTCCTCCCCCATTAACATTAAACAATGAAACGATAATCTGGTACCCATCAAACAAGCCAATAAAATACTTAGGTCTAAACATTGATACAAAACTAAACTGGAAACATCACATTGACAATAAAGTAATACAGGCAAAAAACAAACTATTACAATTAAAACCACTAATCAATAGAAATAGCCATCTACCATATGACACCGCACTCGTAATATATAAAACAATAGTCAGACCCCTCCTACTGTATGCATGCCCAATATGGCTAAATGCAGCTAGAACCAATCTTAACAAAATCCAAATTATACAAAATCAGTTCTTAAGGACAATTACCAATGCACCATGGTTCATATCTAATGCACAGCTCCATAAAGAATTCAATCTCCAACCCATAACCCAGCACATTCTATACCTATCCACCCAATTCTATTCCAACCTAATGCAGATACCAAATTTAACCGGATTCAACCTAGCCAGAAACTCCACCCATTCCACAAGAATAAAAAATAAGTACCCTTTCCATATATTCCAACAACAATTTTCCGAAATGGACTCTGATTAGAGGTGACCATTAGATTTCCTCGACCGCAGTGCTAGTTGTAAGATTAATTTTAGTTTAGTTAGTAAGTCAACAAACATATGTAGAGTTAATGTAACTGAGCTATGTAAATCATCAAGGAAAACAATAAATAAAGAAGTTTTTTGTACAAATGAGGGGCCAAATAGGGAAAATATTATGTAAAAATGTTGATTAATTCCAGAAATATACAATTTCTTTCATCTTGTGGAAAATGATCTATCATTCCAAGGAGGACTTGTTTATGCAGGACCGTTAAGGAAAGAACGAAGTATTGGCTTAATTTTCATGAGATAATGGTTATTGTTTGGTGATCGAAGAACATAGAATATGAAAACAAAACCAAATTACACTCTCAGCTGTATTGTATTTGAATCTGTGGCATGGGACATTTTCTGACGTTCCCTAATCATAATTTTACCGTAATTTTATTTTGGTTCCGAATGAAGGTGAGAAATGATAACACGCGTCCCGGATGAGGCCATGCCCCTCTGGTTGTAGAAAACTTCGCAAGTTGACGTTTCTGTGGGCGCCTTATCTCGCCAGCCTAATCTCCCTGAATCTCCTGCCAGAAAAAATGGCGCTGCAATCACGGGTCTAGTGACTTTCACAGTTGACGCGCCCGGTTGATTGATTGCTTGATTTTTTCATGTTTTCGAGCGCGTCAACTGCTCTGGTAATTTGTCCCGTTAGTGTCGTGCATGTTTTTTCTCGGGAAATGGCGGTGATCTTCCCCCGTTGGATGGCGAGATCCGGCACCGACCTACCGTCGGCTAGTGGGGTTTTCCCTAACTAGGACTCCCACCAGCGGGGCACCGCCCCAGGCGGGACAAGCTCGAAGCTCCCGGCCGGTCTCTTGGAATGTGTGGTAGTGTAGTGCATGTTAGTGTAATGTGTGTGTAAGGGGAGAGGATAGGTCAAGGAATGGGAAGGACAGATCGCGCGCGGTCCGTGGCCCGTTTGATAGGGTATTGCTCCGGCTTTCGCCTGGTATTGATCGGAGAAACCACGGAAAACTACCGATCAGAGCAGCCGGCCACTAGAATTTTCCTCCAGACAGCGACTAAATTCGACCTAGCTGAAAAGCCAGTGTCGAAAATCCTGCCGCCGTCAGGACTCGAACCTAGGATCTCCCGGTCAGAGGCGCTGCAGTGACATCAGTTGATGCACTGAACTATCGCTCCCGATTTTACACGCACGGAATCAGTATTTGATCAAACAATTGAATTCGCAACCGTTGCTAGTACAAGAGCAGTGCCGTCTTAGTGGCTTGTAGCACATTACTAACTTGGAATATTAACAATTGAAATAAACTTACAGTAGATATCTTGATGTAGATATCTACAGTAGATATCTTCAATATTTCGATAATATGAGTCATACGTAACGATTATCAATGTCGAGTCATACGGATGTGATGTTCTAGTGCCTTTAATTTCCGCATCCAATTGAGCATATCTCAAGAGTTAATATCTTAAGTGACGTATCTCCATGTCCGTTTGTTTTGTAGTTTTAACTATTAATAATTTTTTGAGGTTCGCCTATATCAAAGTGCCAAATTTAGTGTTCAAAAATTAATTTCTCTTATATAATTTGCGGAAAACATTGTATCCTATTTTCAACTATAGAGATGAATATGAATACTTTCCCTTCTGTAAAAAATTGTACTTTTTGGAGATCCGTCACCTTGGAAATAAGCTGCCCAATTCTAGACATATCTTGGGCCACGCGTTCCTCGCGAAGGGCGTCGCACCGACAGATATCTCTCGCAGTGTTTGCGACACCGCACCGGGGGACGAGCTCCTCGGAAGGTCGCAGCTTCGCGACGTCGGGCGCTGGCGTCCTGGAGAGCGGCGGGGCGTGGCGGGGGGTGAGCGCAGGACAGGGCGAGGCGCGGCCCGCGCCGGGAATTGGCAGGCGCGCGCGCTCGAGTGGAACGGGCGGCGGCGGGGGCGAGATGCGGCGGCGGCGGCGGCTGTGGCGGCGGCGGTGGTGGCGGCGGTGGCGGCGGCGGCTGCTGCGGTGGCGGCAGCCGCGTCCACCGAGACAGGGCACGCTTGGCAGGCGGTGGGAGCGCGCAGCGAGCGCCGCGATCGTTCTTCTGGAAACGGCAAGGAGGCCGGGCGGTGACAACAAGCACGAAGACGGCGATGGTGTCAACGATGGCGCGGGAGGTGGAGGAGAAGGCAGGACGGTCCCAACGGTGGCGCAGGCGGTGTGAAAGCGAGGATGGCCAACGGTGGTGCGGGCGGTAGAGGAGAATGGTGGTGCAGGCGGGGACGACGGCGCCATCGGTGGCGCTTGGGCAGTGGAAGGCGGGACTGTGCCAATGGTGGCGTGGGCGGTGGAGGAGAAGGCGGGACGATGCCATCGGTGGCGCGTGCGGTGGAGAAGGCGGGACGTACCAATGGTGGCGTGGCCGGTGGAGGAGAAGGAGGGACGGTGCCAACGGTGGTGCGGGCGGTGAAGAAGGACGGTGCCATCGGTGGCGCGGGCGGTGGAGGAGAAGGCGGGACGGTGCCAATGGTGGCGTGGGCGGTGGAGGAGAAGGAGGGACGGTGCCAACGGTGGTGCGTAGGCCCGGGCAGAAGAAGGACGGAGCCATCGGTGGCGCGGGCCAAGGCGGGACGAGGGCCAATGGTGGCGTGGGCGGAGGAAGAGGAGAACACGCTGCCAACGGTGGTGCGGGTGGAGGAGAAGGGGACGGTGCCATCGGTGGCGCGGGCGGTGGAGAAGGTGGGACGGTGCCAATGGTGGCGTGGGCGGAGGAGGAGGAGGGACGGTTGCCAACGGTGGTGCGGGCGGTGGAGGAGGCAGCAGCAGCTGTGTTAACGAGAAGAAGGCGGGACGGTGGTGGAGAAGATGGCGGCGTTGCCAACAGTGACGCGGGCGAGCACATGGATGAGCGGTATGGTGGTGGTGGTGGTGGTGGTGGTGGTGGTGGTGGTGGTGGTGGTGGTGGTGGAGAAAGAGGAGGACGCGGTGGTGGTGTCACCAGTGATGCGAAGCGGAGCGATTTAGGAGAGGCGGGAAGCTGTGAACGGTGGTGTGGGCGGTGGAGGAGGCGTCAACGGCGATATCAACAATGGTGCAAATGGAAGAGGAGGCGACGGCGATGTCTACGTGGTGCAGGCGGAGGAAACGTTAGCGGCGATGTCTGCGTTGGTGCGGGCGGTTGAGGAGGCGGCGAAGGGGATGTCTACTGTGCAACAGGTTGGTGTAGGCGGCGGCGATGTCTTCGGTTGAGCAGCCGATGGAGGAGACGGCAGCGGCGATGTTTACGGTGGTGGTAGAGGAGACTGCAGCGGCGGAGGCGGGCAAGGTGGCGTGACTGCAGTACAAGGCACAAACTGTAACAGAAGCGGGTGGAAAAAAGTGTAAGAAGGAGCTGAGGAGGATTGGGAGGATGAGAAATATGTTGGAGGTGGGGGAGTGGGAGATAAAACAGACCGACATTGAGAGGAAAGAAAGGAAATCCACCCTGGTCATTGACAGAGGCAACAGCGAAAACAGGACAGGGCGAGGTACGTCAGCGGCCAAGTTTGGAACAGTGATGAATGTAGATGGTGGAATAGATGTACGGTGGCGATCTGGTAAGGAAGGACGGTGCTTGGACGATCATGGCGGAGGCAGAGATGGCTGTAGGACAGGCGCGCAGAGGCGAAGACGTGACAGGTGCGGTTGGCAGTGGGGCCGGCGACGAGGCTGCTATCAGTGCCTAAATTGAAACTGGAAACCGAAACCTTGTCGTAATGGAAGAACCCTCCTCCCAAACTGGGAGTGAAGACCACCGCGTCCGAAAGGGGTTGCAGCGGGTGCAAATGAAGGCACCGACCCCCTCTGAAGAAGCCTGCAGCAGCACAAGGACTCCAAAACAAAACCATACAAAATGGTTTTCCAAAAATATAGTACGCACACGACCCATGAATAAATAAAATCATTTTTGTGTAACTCTGCAATGAATAAAATATTTTAACAAAATATGTCTTCACGAATACTGCGAGATATAGTTTGCGAAACATATAGAAAATGTGCTGTTCACGGGGATTGGTTACGTTTGCCAACGAAACTTTTATTTCCAATATAAAAGAAAATGAAAATAACACTGTTCATGAACTTGCTGTCGCATGAATGTCTTTTAGAAGTTACCAAAAACACGCAGTATGAAAAAAAATGATGGAGAAACACACTTAGGCCCTATTCTGCTAAACGATATTGTTTCTCATACGTGTGTAAATAGTACAATATCAGATGTTTTTGGTTCCGAAATAACATTAATTCGAAAATAAAATGGTATTAATGCAGTTTTCCATTTCAAATAAACAATTCTGTGCTCCATTGAAAATGAACGGTGTACCATTGACTGATGTTAAGGCAACAAAATTTTTAGGTCTCTCAATTCATATTAGCCCTGAGGATCAAGAATTCTTTACAAATTCAGTCCTTCATATTGCTTTCGTTGTGTATACTTCGCGAATGTTCAAGATTCATAATATTCTGGGGAAATACATCTTACTCCCAGACGTTGGTACGAATAACTAACCTAGTGTAAAGCCTCTCTTCATTTCTGACCAACCGTGTCTTTTTATTTACGAATCAGTGGTTTTGTAAAAAATGAGACTTGTTAACCTCCGAAGCTATTACAACACTATTCATATTCATATGGTCGTTAAGAACTCTTCATAGTGATGTTCTATGTAATAACACGTCAATATTTGTTGGCGGGTCAATGGCGGTCTGTTCCATTAGAGATGGCCCCTTGCTGAGCAGCTTCATGACGTTAGCTGTATCTTTAGGATTAACCCAGAGCATTGATCCTTGTGTAAGAAGCCTGTTGGGAGTTTTTGTACGCGCAGTATGAGAATAGGTGGAATAAAACCATCGAATCTTTTACAGTTAATATGAAAGCAGTTTCATTGTTTCTGGATTTTCCCTTGTTGCTGGATATCCAACAAAATTATTAACACTGACCACACGGACCTAGATGAGTAGTTTTTTGTCAATTTTTGCGCGCATTAGAGATGTATAATGTTGGAAGAAACAAAATGTGAAAGTATTTTGTAAGGTGCCTTTTTGAAATATATTGGATTGTATATTGAATATATTGTATTTATATCGAATTTTTTGATTATATTGTATGTAATGCAGTTATATCAAACATGAGCAGTTCGGGGCGAGGTCGATAATGGCTCCGCGGAGAGGGATGAGGTAGCACCACGAGTAGGTGTGAATGAGAACTTGAATGAAGAAGCGGGGACAGTGACAGCTGGAACATTACGGAGATTACATAAGCCCTCTTCCTACTTAAAGCGTACATGGAGCAAAAATGTTTTGAGTCGCCCAGACGAATGGTTGCTATTGTTTTCACAGAAACACAAATTGAAATTGAGTCTCGCGCAAAGTTTAATAGGCACGAAAAAGACAAGTTCAATTGTAATGTACAATTCATATATATTGGAAAATAGATATTAATAGGTAAGAAAAGTGAGAAAGAAAAAATTATCCTTACAAATTGAGTGGAAGGATAACGTGATAAACAGAAATTCTGAAGATAATTAAAATTTTTTGAGAGGAACTCCGTGGATGAACTTAATTGTAATATTGTAGACTACGAGTGTATGATTTTATAGGAACAATTGTGAAAAGGAAATTGATTTTTCTAAGAATCGCTAATAATTATGAATTTATAAAAAGTGAAAGAAATACTGACGTGTTACGAACTTGATAACAGGTTGTCATGAAACATTACACTGCGGTTTTTTCTTAGCTGGACTTCAAGATCACTGAAGGCTCGTCACCACGGTAGCATTTAGTCACGGTTTTTTGCGTCTTTCTCAGTCGAGCCGCTAGAGTCGCTTCATTTGCGGCACTGCTTGATACGGTCGCGAGCATGCGACACCTAGCGGCAGTACTGAAAACGACGCGAAAAAACGTACCTAAATGCTACCGTGGTGACGGGCCTTCAGTGACCTTGAAGTCCAGCTAAGAGAAAACCGCAGTATATATAGAGCATTGGTAGGGCGAAGGGCGGGGCGGAAGCGAGGCGACCGCGATGGAGGCGGTAGCGATGGCTGCAGAGGCGGGGGCGACCGCAGTGGTGAGGGCGGCGTCCAGACGCTCGCTGGGACTGTAGGCTTTGGGGTGACTGCAGCGGCTGAAGGGCCGTTCCGACCGCGCGCCTTCCACGAGACACTGCGTGTCGGGCCAAGTGCCCGCGCGGCCGAAGCGAGCGCCTCCGAGGAAAGGGCGGGGCGGGGGCGAGGCAGAGGCGATGAAGAGGCGTGGGGGGTGGAAGCAGGGTGGAGGCAGCGCAGAGGCGGGGACAGTAGTCATGGTCGAAGGCGGGGGAGGCGGATGTGGAGGTGGGGAAGGGGAAGGACGGAGATGGTGCAGAGGCGGGGGTGGAGTCAGTTGCAGCGGCGGGGAGTTGGTGAGGACGGGAAAGAAGGCGGGGTAGCGGCGATGGGGGCGGGTGATGTAAAGACGGGGGTGGAGGCGGTTTACAGGTAGTGTAGTGAAGCCGGGGAGGAGATCAAGAACGGAAATGGTGCAGAGGCGGGGGCGGTGGCCGGGAATGAGGCAGGTGCGGGGACGGGAAGTAAGTGAAGGCGGGGATTGTGTCAGGGGCAGACGTGGTGGTGGAGATTGGGCGGGGATGAAGGAGAGGGAAGCGGTGGTGGAGACAGGTGGTGTAGAGACGGGGGCGGTGGGAGGCTTGGACAATGGCGAAAACGGTGGCACGGACCGAGGGGAAGAGTAGACGAAGGCTACAATGTGGTGGAGACAGGTGGCGTAGAGGGGGGAGGAGGCAGAGGCGGAGGTGGTTTAAAAGCGGGGGCGGTGGTTGTGCTCGAAAGCGAGGGCGATGGCGGGGAGGGGTCAAGGACGAATATGGTGCGAAGGCGGGGGCGGGGCCTGGGATGGGCGCACACGCGGAGACTCGAGTAGTCGAAGACGGAAACGGTGCAGAGGCGGGTGCGGGGGTAGGCGTGGGCAACGTCTACAACGGTGGAATGAGTGGACTGGGGTGGACCGAAGCGGTAGCGGGGCGGGGCGGACACGGGGACGGATGCGGGCGAAGCGGGGTGGAGGCGGGAAGCCAATGACAGAAGCGGAAGTAAGGCGAATGTGATGCTGTGCTGGGATGGAGGCGTTGGCAGCGGCGGGTGCGGAGGGGCTGAAATTTTGGCGGGGGTGGTGGAATGCTGCGAGGCAGGCGGTGCGGCAGGGGCGGGGGCAGGGCAGAGGCGGCGCGACAGCGGCGGAAGAGGATATGGGGCGGTGCCGCGGCGGAGCGGGTAGCGACCGCAGACATGCAGCGCCGCTGAGGGTTGTCAAGTGCAGCTGAAGGAGGGCGCCGAGATGCAGGCAATGAGCTTGGTGGCGAGTGGAGTGGGGAGCGCGAGTGATCCTGATGAGAGGAAATGGAAATGTTGCCTGGGTGTTGAAGAGAACATTGCTCATCTGACGGGAAACTTCTCCAAGAGGCAAGTGACTTATTACATCCCTAAGTACGAAGCGGGACAACAAAGGGAAATGGTTTTAATCAGAATTGTGTGACTTAAATCACCTTGTTTAAAACCACATATTTGAAAAAAATCGATAACGGTTTTTGCAAATAATATTGACTTCTTAAAGCTAAAGTACCAACAAATATTGTGTGTTGTGCACAAATGTTCCGACTGAGAGTTTGCAGGTCTCTAAGTGCATTGTCGTTCCAAGCGATAGGCTCAATGTGGAGTTTCAGTCAATCAGATGCAAGATATCACCTTGCCTACCGCGCTGGTGCTGTGGATACATAAAATACTACTTTTAGCGTAGCGTTTCTAATGTAATCAACACCTTCAAAAATATTTTGATATTTATTAATTTAAGGTTTTGGAAATAAGATTAGGATAACAAATTATATGTCCAGTTTTTCTCCCGACTGAGACATTTGCAACGCCACCTCAATTGCACCAAATGGTGAGTCGGAAGGCGCCTAACTGCAAGGGATGGACGACACACCCAGGTCATATGAATAATATAGTATGAAGGGTTTTGTATAGATTGCGAATCGCGGAAGTCCTCGATGTAGACCGCAAAAGGTCTGAAGGGATAGGCATCCCCGACAGGTACGGCCATTTTTTTACTGTAGGTTTATTTCAAAAGGTGACACTGATACACCAACTAATGGTGACCATCGAGAATCGTACTCGAGATTCCCGACAGTTGTGATTAGTGATTCCGGGAGATTGATTAGTGATTCCGTCAACTGCTCAGGTCATTAATCCCGTAAGTGTGGTGCATATTTTTTCCTTGGAAGATGGCACGGTCCCGGCTGGAGTGGGACAAACTCTGAGTTCCCGACCGGTGTATCGTCTCGCTTCGGTAGTGTAGTGCATGTAAGGGTAAATATGTGTAAATAAGAGGCGAGGATAAGCCAAGGAAGAGGAAGGAAAAAGCGTGCACGGTTCGTCGCCCGTTTGTTACGGTATTGCTACTGCATTCGACTAGTATTGATCGGAGAAATCATGGAAAACTACTTATCAGAGCAGCCGGCCACTAGAATTCTTCTCCAGACACGTGGTGGACACGACCTAGCTATGTAGCTAGGGTCGAAAATCCTGCCACCTTCGGGACTCGAACGTAGGACCTCCCAGTCAGAGCCACTGCAGTGATGGCAGTTAATGACCTGATCCCCCTCTCCCAGCATTGGCTAGGTTACGTCACGTTAGAAATGCTGCTTTTATGGCCGAAAAGTATAGAAATGTTGACTCCGAAGACTTGTTTCTCACCGGCTGCGCTGGCTCGTGGCAGAACTGCCGTTGTCTCTGTAGCTACTCTTACCAGGAGATTCTACGGTTCGATACCTGGCGGGTGCAGATTTTGTACATTAGCTAAACAACTAGGTCGAATTCAGCCACTGTGTGGCAGAGAGATCTAGCGGCCTGTCTCCAATCGTAGTTTTCCATCTTTCAGTTATACCAGGCGATTAGCGGTACAGTACTCTAACAAGCGAGCCCCGGACTGCATGCAATCTTCCCTTCCCTATCCTGGTCTCCAACTTTCCTCGACCCACACATTTACAATTACCTTTACACTGACATGCACCGCACTCCCGCACATATCGAAAATCCATTAGGTAGCTTCAGAGTTTATGACGTCTGCGGCGGTGTCACGTTAGCGGAAAACACCTGAAGGTAGGAACTATGCAAGTCGACGTGGAGGTCGGCACCGGATCTTACGCTTCAGTGGGTGAGGAACACACGCACATCCCGGGATATAACGCACACTCATTTCACGGAGCTAACGGTGAAATTCATTGTCTCGCCTAGAAACACGCAATACTCGTAGATGTGTTAATTCTGAAGTATTACCGAAGAGTTTTATTTATTTATTTATTTATTTACGTCAAAAAACAGTTAAAAACTGCGTATGACGGGCTATGGGGAAAAGTGAATTGTGTGCACATTTTCAAAAATTCTGTGATCCCTACACTAAATCATATACTACTTAAGTTTTGAATTTTGAAAGGGAGAAAAAACAAAACAAAAAAACTCCCATGTAATAAAATCGATTTTCAAGGATAAATAAGCAATAAATTTTGAATTTTGAAAGGGAGAAAAAAAAACAAAAAAACTCACATGTAATAAAATCTATTTTCAAGGATAAATAAGCAATAAATTTTGAATTTTGAAAGGGAGAAAAAAAACAAAAAAACTCCCATGTAATAAAATCGATTTTCAAGGATAAATAAGCAATAAATTTTGGCTCTTATTACTTCCTGCCGCGACAACGTGGAAACGATAATTTGAATAATTGTATTTCCCCACTGAATTCTAGAAGACGTGCACAGAAAATGAAGTTACATTTATGTCCAGAAGCAAAACAAGGGGCCATCTCAGCATTTGCTCAATGGATCAGGGAAACTGGACGAAAAACCTGATCGAGATGGGGGGTCATTGACCCGGAAGCTGTGTTACAATAGTTGTTACAGGTTGTTTATACTCATTTATACAGTCCAAATGGTAATTAATGCATTATGTATCATTGTTAAAATTAATGTTACTTTTCTTGTGATGCTCAGTATAGTCTCTAATTGTATAGAAACAGTTATGCAGCAGAAACGATTTCACTTTTTTTGTCTTCAGGGATTATCTCCTCTAACTTGAATTGACAAGCGCTTGCCTTACAGGCAGGTAGATATATCGATAAACTGGCTTACACTATTTTAAACGAATACCTTGCATGAAAATGCATGAAAGTGCCCTAGTTGGAGTCACGATCATTCCAACCAACAAACCTACGCTTCACTGCACACATTGGGCAGTGTTCATGTTTGCATGCAAGTATAAATTACGATTATAAATTGGCACTTAATTGAAGTTACGACAGAGCATCAGTAAATACGATAGTATTTATTATTAAAGTATTAACTATTGATTTAGTGGTCCAATAAATTGATCATTGTTGTAAAATTAGGAAAAAATAGCAGATCATGTGGCCAGAGTTTTATTTAAATGAATTTCTAATTTACATCCATCAATATCGAAATATTGTGTAAACTGTTTCTATGCACTGTCCATACTTTGAATTTTTATATTTTCGTCGTCTTTACTTCATGGTCTCGGCATTTGCAATTTCCATGCTCATGACAGTATTTTCCGGGAGCGGGGCCGGGAGCGGGGCCGGGAGCGGGGCCGGGAGCGGGGCCGGGAGCGGGGCCGGGAGCGGGGCCGGGAGCGGGACCGGGAGCTGACCCGGAAGCGGGACCAAGAACGGGGCCTGGTGCAAGCTGGGCGTGGAGCGGGGCCTGGAGGGGAGCGGGGTCGAGAGCGGGGATGGGAACGCTAACAGGAGCAGAAGCAAGTGCGGAGCGTGGTCCACGAGCAGCAGTGGAAGCGGAGCGGGACCGGCCGTGAACCGTGGATCCGTGGGTGAGGGCGCTGGCGGGACTGAACAGGGAGGCAGAGGTTTGGCCGCTGGGAGATGCCAACGAGGGTGGCTTGCAATGGAAGCGGGGACGGCGCCGGCGTCGGCGTCGGCGTTGGCTGCTTGTCGCTGTGGGTGACGCTGACCCAACGCTTTGCCCGCGCCCCGCGGCGTCTGCCGGCGACAGCCTGCCTCTCCGCTCAGCCATCTCTTCCGGCTGCGCCGCCCTCCGCCCTCTCCGCCCTCTCCGCCGCCTTGCGCCGCCCTGCCTGCCGCCCCTCCAGAGTTCGCTGCTCGTCAACCCCTCCCCCTCCAACATCCACCCCGGCCCGTCCCCGCCGCTGGCGAATCGCGGGCGTACAGACATTGACAGCTCTACGCCAGGTAGCCCATAGCGACAAACATGCCAGTCGCTTCCCAGGAACAATATTACTTCTACGCTTCGCATGTATATTACCTCTCAAATTAATCGGAGAGTCTAACATATAGCCAATATTCTAGAAAAATAATACAGACACCATAAAATTAAAGTTTTTTATTAATCCTTACTCTGAAATCAAACCTTAGAATAAAAACTAGACAAAAAAGGGTACCACACAAATTGATATTAGAAAGCCAAATGAATGATGTTAAAATAATTTTATCAATATCTCGTATCCAATAGAAAATAGATTTTTTCACCCAGAGGAGTGTTCAAATATTAATGATCAATGTGCGATCTCTTCTTTCGCTGTGCATTTGCATCCGAGAAAGAGAGAGGATCTACAACCCAACATTCTCTGTATCTATAATTCTATTGATATTGATACATGCTACATACAGTGTTATTGACACATAACTTTTCGCTTTATCTCGTGGACTCTTTAACATTATACTAATGCCATAGCGGGTATTAGTATATATAAATACTAATGCCATAGCGGGTATCCGGAGAACACAATAGGGAGGGGTCAACGACGGACATCACAATAAATTGCAATATAATTGAAGGAAAATTGTGTTTAGCGAAGAAATAATCCTACATGTATTTAGCAATGTATTATAATAATTTTCTGCAAGTTCAAATGTTCAGTTGTAGAGGTAGGACAAAGGCGTAAATATTTTGAATATTTTCAGTTGTTTCAGTCCTTTTCACGGAGACACAGATTGCCAGGCACTTTTGTTAACGAACTAGGTCAACATTCACTATGTTAATCCGTGTTCACAAGAATTCTCTGCAGGGGTAGATACTAGAATAAGATTGAAACGTGTTAATGGGCAAGAGGCCTGTCTGTAAAGGACCGGGAGCAGTGCCGCAGTGCATCTGATGTCACTGCAGTGCCTCTGACCGGGGGGTCCTAGCTTCGAGTCCCCACGGTGGCAGGATTTTCGACACTAGCTTGTGAGGTAGGTCCAATTCAGTCACTGTCTGGAGGAGAATTTTAGCGGCGGGCTGCTCTGATCGTTAGTTTTCCGTGTTCTCTCCGATCAACACCAGGGGAATGCCAGGGCACTACCCTCACAAACGGGCCATGTATCACACGCGATCATTCCTTCCTCTTCCTTGTACTTTCCTCTCCCCTTACACGCACACTTACACTAACATACGCTACACAACCACACATGCCGGGAGGCCGATCGGGGACTTTGAATTTGTCCCAGCTGGGGCAATGCCCCGTTGGCGGGAGATACTGTTTGGGGAAAACCCCGCCAGTCGGCGGTAGGCCGGCGCCGGATTTCGCCATGCAGTGGGAAAAGATCACCGCCACCTCCCGATGAAAAACATGCACTACACTTACGAGACTAATGACCTCGGTAGTTTACGGGCCCAGAATCAGCAATTAATCAATCAATCAATCAATCTGTCTGTGAAGGTGTCTCCACATATTCCGTATTCGGCGAGAAACGATCACCTCGTCGTGGAATTCCGAGTAGAGTGGACGGATTGTTTGCTTTTTGCGACTGACGAACATTCGGTGCTCGCTCTACACCCCCTGTTGGTTGAACACTTCAAAGGAAGCGAACATTCACCGGGCGCATCAGCTGCTCGGGAGTGGGCGAGCAGTTTCCTCGAAGTTACTACGCAAGGTTTCGGTTTTAAACTGTTTTGTAAACATTCGATTAGCGTTGAAAGATTAAAGTATCATTTTGATTGCTTGGTTATTAGTGATGGCGGACACGTCAGCCACTGAGGTCCCGGAAATGAAGCGCATGCTTTTCATTTGGAGGTGGCGGTGATCTTCCCCCGCTGGATGGCGGGATCCTGCGCCGACTTATCGTTGACTATCTTTGAATCTCGACCAGGTATCTCCCATCAGCGGGGCACCGCCCAGCCGGAATATGCTCGAAGCCCCGATCGATCTCCCAGAATGTGTGATAGTCGAGTGCATGTTAGTGTGTAAGACGTGAGGATAAGACAAGGAAGAGGAAGGAAAGATCGCGCGCGGTCCGTGGCCCATTTGTTAGGCTACTGCTCCGGCATTCGCCTGGTGTTGATGGGAGAAACCCCGAAAAACTAGCGATCAGAACAGCCGGCCCCTCGATTTCTCCTCCAGAGATCGACTGAATTCGACCCAGCAGAAAAACTAGTGTCGACAATCTTGTCACTGTCGGAACTCGAACCTAGAACCTCCCGGTCAGAGGCACTGCAGTGATATCAGTTGATGCACTAAGCCACCTCTCCAACCGAACTATAATTTAGGGTTCGAACAAATTCTAACTATAAAAGGTGTAAACCAAAAAGAAGTCACTTCTTACCTGAATGAAGATGGGAGGAAAAACTTGGCTGCCGTACTTTGTTGTCCCTCACTCCATACTCATTCCTTTGCGAATGTTAAATTGAGTCATCAACATATCTCGCGAAAACGATCCCAGGAAAATCTCAAATCTAATATCCATATTTTAGGGAGAAATATACATGTATTTTCCGAAAAAATAGAAACCTATAACATGCTGGTTTTGATTCGTCAATGACCACGCTTCCCTTCGGTTTAATTTTACTACCAATCGGTGTACGTAATACCATTTTTCATAAACGTTTTCGTACTTCATTTTGCAAGGGGTCGGATGGCTGACTTGGGCCCGGCGGGGGTTTATCTATGCCCACAAGTAAACACCACTAAAACACCAGTAATGCCCTCCTGTAATGGGAATACCCGAGTTGGGTCAAGGGTCAGAAAGTCCTGTTTTCTCCTCCCTGTGGTTGCCCCTGGGTGCTCTCTAAGGTGAGAGCTTGGTGAGCAGCTAATGAGAGCAGGGCGAGGAATTAATAAGAGAGTGATAAATTGGGAACCGGTAAGTGCAAGAATTATGAGAGTGGACATACAATTAAAGGAAAGAGTGGCACTCGTGAGTATATATGCACCACCCGAAGATAAAGATACAATAGAAAAGGAAATATTCTATTCCGAACTTCAGAGTGTAATAGAACAAACACAAGGGACGAGTGACAATGTGGTGATAATAGGAGACTGGAATGCCCGAATAGGACTGGATGCGCTGAAAGGAAAGGGTAGTATGGGAAAATATGGAGTGGAGAAAACAAGGAATGATAATGGGGAGCGGATGTTAGAATGTTGTATAGAAAATCGATTGCTGATAGGAAATACGTGGTTGCCACACAAAAAATACACAAATACACCTTTGAAACAAGAAGCAACCAGATGATAGTATAATTGATTACTTTACATACACGGAGACATTTTGATATGCAGTAATGGATATTAGGGTGTATAGAAGTGCAGAATTAAGCACGGAACATAAAGTAGTGGTGATGAAAACCCTTATTAAAAATCCACCTAGAGAACGTTTTAAGAAATAGTTTAAAATTAAAAGTGAAAAATTGAGAATGGAGGAAAATAAGAAAAGATATGAACAAGCAGTTGAAGAAAGACTGAAAACGAAACAGGGAGAGGTTAGGGAAGGAATTGAGGAAGAATGGAAGAAACTGAAGGAAACTATGCTAGAAGCAGAGATAGAGGTATGTGGTAGGAAGAGAGTAAATATGCGTTTTAAAAGAACTAGATGGTGGAACGAGGTGGTCAAGGAATGAGTAAAGAAGAACAAGAAAGCGTACGCCGCATATATGGTATCAAGGACGCAAGAAGATTGGGAAAAGTACGTAGAAAGTAGAAATAGAGCAAAACTAGAAGGGAAGAAGGCAAAGGAGGAGACATGGGAAATGTTTGCAACTGAATTGGAGGAAAAGTACCATAAGAACAAGAAAGACTTTTGGCAGATAGTAAATGGACTAAGAGGGAAAAATAAGAAAACGGTCAGAAGCATAAGGAATCCAAATAGCAACTTAAAGACAGAACACACAGAAGTACTAGAAACCTGAAGGAAGTATTATGAAAACATCTTTAATGATAACAGGACAACCACTGGTGACTGGAGGGAATTGAGTGAGAGTCAAGAACTCCATGAGCCACTGGGTAATGGGAAAGCGGGGGAAGGCGAATCAAACCTGGTGAGTGAGAGACTCCAGGGGAGAGAAGAAAGAATACCGCGGGAATGGGAAGAAAATATAATAGTACCTCTACATAAAAAGGGGAGCATTGTCAATTGTGAAAATTACAGGGTGATTTGTTTGTCATCCTGCATTAGTAAATTGTACTCCAGGATAGTGGAAGTAAAATTGAGGACGGAGGTAGACGATGATTTGGAAGAGGAGCTGGCGACCTTTACACCATACAGGCAAACAAAAGACCATATTTACACTCAAAGAAGCATAATTGAAAAAATATTGAGTAGGGGGAAACAATATACACTGCTTTCATAGATTTAAAGTTAGCATTTTATACAGTACCCAGGAAAGAACTATGGGATGCACTGGAGAAAGCAAAGGTTTCAAGCAAATTGATGAGGATAATTAAAAGCATTTATAAAAATGTGTATGGTACTGTAAGACCGGATGGACAACTTAATGGGAAATTTAGAATGGTCAAAGGAGTTAAACAGAGAGATTCATTGAGCCCTCTACTATTTATAATCTTTATGGATCAGGTAGTTAAGCTGACCAAAAGGCGTTCTAAAAAAATGTAAAATTGGAAATTGGAAAATGAGACCAGTATGAATACAAGCATTGGTGTATGCGGACGATGTTTTATTGCTCGCCAAAAACCCAAGAGAGCTGCAAGAGATGATAACTGAGTGGAGGTATGCACTGGAGGATAGGGGTATGAAGATAAACATCAATATGAGCCAGGTAATGTGTGTAGGCAAAGAGAAGGAAGAAATGAACAAGTGGAGAGAGGAAAGCATGGAGCAAGTAACAAGCTATGAGTATCTAGGAACAATAATTTCGGAAAAGGAAAATATGAAGAAGAACTGAATAATAGAGTGAAGAAAGCAAACTGTGTATTATCAAATAAACAAGAACGTGTTAAGAATGAATGTAGGTACTAAAACAAAACTCCAAATTTATAAGTCCGTATATATACCAACATTTATATATGGAACTGGAAGTATGCCACATAATACGAAAACAGAAAGTAGAGTCACAGCTGTGGAAATGAAATTCCTATGCAGGATAGTAGGGAAACCAAGAGATCGAATAAGGAATAATACAATCAGAGAGGAACCCTGCTACTCAAAGAAATGGAAAAGAAGACTCTGAAGTGGTACGGACATGTTGCTGGAATGGCAGAGTATAGAAAACCGAAACAAATTATCGAAGTCAGGCCAGAGGGAAAGAGACCACCTGAAAAGCCAAGAGGAACATGGGACGCCTATATACAGGATATATGCCAAAGGAGCGGAGCTACACTAGGAGAGGTGAAGCGCATGGCACAAGACAAAAAGGAGTATGTCAAATGGCTAACCTGATGCTGACAGGCATCAGGGGAAGAAGAAGAAGAGGAAGAAAATGAAAATATGATGATATACAATATTTCATTACGTACTTATTCTATTCCGTACGTTATTCTATTACGAACTCCTTCTCGAGTATGCACTTACTACATTACTTTCAACGTATCTATTGTGAAATATTCTTAAGGTTCTGTATTTTCGTGTCTTTCGAGGCGCCGGGTCAATACCTCGTTTTTATTCCTCTCGATCAGACGTTTACTTTCCTCATCTACAAAATTGTGTATCACGGTGAAATATTTATAGAGGAACATTCTATTGATATTAATCCTTTTGGAAAGCTCTTGTTTACATATATTTTATGGTGGGTATAACTTTTATAGTGTGTTTAACCTTGTCAACAAAAAGTTATTTTTTTTAAATTCTGTTGTATGCAAATAGAATTATATCCATAGTCTGTTAATACCAGAAACGAATATACTGTCATGACGAATCTATAATTTTGTCAGTTATGATTGTCTTTGTTGATAGCTTCATGAATATCAGTTTCATTTAGAAATTGATATTGAATATTTCAACAATTCTTAATTGACTAAATTTTTTATTCAAGTGCAGTCATAAGCACTGATGTCGTGTAACGATAGAATCCTCAATAATGAACACTGGAGCACTAACTTTGAATATTTATTGGACAAATTTCCATCAAATTTATCTCAATTATCAGTAGAATGCTTTGTTTCTTCTTATTTTTCATTCAAATTCAATTAGTGGGTTAAAATCGAAATAGAAATATGATTTAGAAGAAAGAGATTATTGCCAAGAATATACTCGATCTTCTTTTTCTGTCCTACCTAATTAGAAGAGACAGAAACCTTTGTGACGCCTGAAGAAAGCGCTGATGTGTTTCTTATCCTGAATAGCGCTATGTCACGCAATGTACCTGACGTGTGCAGTCCTCCAATAATTTTTCTTACTATTCTGTCGCCACAGTATCTGCTGAAAATAATTTTCAAAGGTTAATCTGATCAAGAAGTAATTATAGAGCACAATGGACCTCATATTAATTGAGTGTCGCGCTCTGTCTATCGAAAATTGAGTTGGGTGCGTATAGAATATGTCCGGACTCATTAACTGGTTCAGCGATCTCTTGGTTTGAAGGTTGTTTTTTCCCCCTTCAGTATTAGAAGGAATTTCTCTGTAAGTGTACGGTCTCTATAGTAAAAAGAAAGAATATCATTGTTTTCGTGTTCTTTGTTCTTCGTTTCTTATTTACGTTCTTATTCGCCCAGATGTGTGTCAAGTTCACAAGCTAAAGAAAACTAGGGTATGATGTAAGAATTGCTACACCAGTGTAGGGCCTACACACCAAATGCTCTCGTCTTAATTTATTAAAAGATCTAATTAAGTGTAATGTAAGAAATTTAGACACTTCATTTAAAATTTAGGTGTTTTAAATAAAATTTAGTTACAAAAAATTAAAAACGTTATTTCTCTTTCTCTTCAGATGACTATGAATATTCAAGTGCTATTTCCTACATAATACTAGGCAAATGTGGCGTCACCGACGCTTTAAACTTTCTTGGGTTATTTGAAGTTTGTTTTTTTTCTTTCTTTGGTTCAGATTCCTCTTTGTTCAGTTTAGATACTTTGCCAGCGTTGCGGACTAACCACTTAAAGTTTGCAATTGTTTTGTGATATGGAGCAAAATTTCTAACTTTGGTTTTCCTGAAGTTAGATAATGTAATTGTTTCATAAAATTGACTTCGTCAAGAGTTGTTTCAAAATGTTTTTCCTTTCAATCTGTGGTATTACATATTTTTAAAATCAATTTGAAAACCATGCGATGTTGCCGGCAAGCATGCATTTATCTGTTGCACCTCCGGGTCATTTGGCTTATCCTGATTTCTCATATAAAAATTATCGTCTTCTCCATGGTCTCTGAAGACATAACACTGATCCCACAGCCCAGAGGCAGCGACCAGCTCGATGACACCGCTCTGCTCTTCCCAGAGACGTGCACACACGACTGTCTGATCTCGGCAACTCAATAGGCCCTCCACTTATGTAGTTCGTTGTCCGTGAAAGAAAATTCACAAGTAAATTGATCTAACATTGTTGTTAAATTGTACATATAATTTGCGTTCTTCACTACATGTCACCCTCTCTGAAATTGTCTGTCTCTTGTCGAATTGCTTTGAAGCTCTGTAGTAAGCCATTGAATGGTTTAAAACCCTCCATGTCTGTCTTCATTGGCCCATCTGACCATGCATGTCGCGTCGTTTTTCGATATTCATACAGTCTAAACAAATTAACAATTATAAAGTTTTTAAATTAATTAATGGATGACGAGCTACCATTGGTGTAGTATGACTCTTCATTCATTCATTAGACGGAAATGTGTGTAAAAGTATAAGCAAAATATTATTCTTTGTCCTCAAACATGTGGGGCAAGACATATTGGATTGATTACTCAAGTTTGATAAAAACGCAATGCAGCAAAAAGGTTGATAACGGCTCTTATTAAACCTTCATGATGTGGGCTAAGCGATGACAAAATAGAAAATAAGGAATAATATGAAGATTTACTGGTAAACCTATGAATAGAAGCGCAAAATATTAAAAAAAATAAGTGTGAAAGTTCAGTCATCTTGCATACAAAACGAGACCCGACGGTAGAAAGAAATTCCGTACTACCAACACAATGCATTCAATATGTAGACTTAGTTTAAAGAGTTTCCGCTAGATCGCATCACCTTTCGGACGAAAAATACCAGTACTGAGTCTTTCCCCGCCAGTACGTCTTACCCCTGGGTCCCCTTACCAGCATTTAAAGGCGTGTATTCTCTCAAACTGATCAAATGACCATAAATCTACAAAAGACGAAAAAACACGGTCATAGCCCGAAGGTTCAAATGTACCTAATTATTGTCCAACTGAACACGCACCGGGAGCGGTAGCTCAGTGTATCACCTGATGCCACTGCAGCGCGTCTGGCCGGGAGGTCCTAGGTTCGAGTCCTGACGGTAGCAGGATTTTCGACACTTGCTTTTCAACTAAGTCGAATTCAGTCGCTGTCTGGAGGAGAATTCTAGCGGCCGGCTGCTCTGATTCCGTAGTTTTTCGTGGTTTCTCCGATCAACACCAGGCGAATGCCGGAGCTGTACCAAACGGGCCACGAACCGCGCGATTTTTCCTTCCTCTTTCTTGTCCTATCCTCCCCCCTTACACACACACACTTACACTGACATGCACTACACACCCACACATTCCGGGAGACCGGTCGGGAACTTGGAGCCTGTCCCGGCTGGGGCGGTGCCCCGCTGGTGGGAGAGTCCTGGCTAGGGGTAAACCCCACTAGCCGACGGTAGGTCGGCACCGGATGTCGTCAACCAGCGGGGGTAGATCACCGCCATCTCCCGAGAAAAAACATGCACTACACTAACGGGACTAATGACGAAAGCAGTTGACGCGCCCGGAAACAAGAAAAAATCAATCAACTGAACACGCGCTTTGTCGCTGGATTGCAGTCGCCAATAATGTTGCGAAACCTTTCGTGCGTCAGTTCGCCTTCATTTGCATCTCCGTGTAAGCGTGGTGCCCCGGAGCTCCAGTCAGTCCGCACGGACGCAACAGTCTTCACTCCGAGAGAGAGATGCAGCTGCACCCGGAGGGCGACGGGTCCAATCACGCTCGGCGACTACGGGAAAGTTTCCTGTCGTGGAATCTAGAAAGTTTGAAGTCGTATGGGAAGATCATCCTGAGGGACTACGTCAAGGAGGGACCTGGGGGGGGGGAGCCACCCGTTTAGTGAGTGAGTACTGATTTCGGGTGCGTCAATTGTTAAGATTTGATTGACTGGTTATTTTGCGTTTTCAGGCACGACCACTGCTATGGTCATTAGTCTCGTTAGGGCAGTGCATGTTATATAACAGGAGGTGGAGATGTCCCTTCCTCGCTGGAACGTGAGATAGGGCGCCGACCTACAAGGCTTGCTTGATTGATTCTCCTCTTGTGTAGCACTGCACCATACGGCATAACCTCTGAGCTCCCGATTGCTCTCCCGAGATATGTGGTAGCATAGTGCGTGTACGTGTGTAAAGGAAGACAGAAGAAGAGGACTAGAAGATCGCGCGCGATCCGACATGGTCCTTCTGTTAAGGTACTGATCCGTCATTCTCCTTATATAAATCAGTGAAACCACGGAAAACTATCGATCAGAGCAATCGGCTGCTAGTATTTTCTTTTAGACAGTGACTAAATTCAACCTAGCTGTTTAGCTACTATCGAAATCCGCTTCCGTCGGGACTTAAACCGTAGGACCTTTCAATTAAAGACAATGTAGTGGAATTAATTACGGTCCTGAACTATGTCAACCACTACCGAAAACATCACTTCCTTACGTTTAATGCTTGTTACATTCTGGGAAATAGCGGTGACCTACCCGCTGCTATTAAACTTGATTCAGGTTTGGTGGTACTAAATTGCGTTGCAAAGCTGAGTGTTTATTGAGAATCCTAAAAACAACACCAGGTGAAAAGGAGGAAGTTTTTGTTTACTAGTAACATTTATCCTCTCACTTTATATGTTTTCGGACAATTATACGAAAAAATTTCAAAGATTATTTCTTTGGACGTCAGAGAGGAGTTTGAGGCAAGCGTTATGTTGAATGACTGAAGGCGACAATCCCTCTACGAAGCTATTCTTACCAGTACTGGACTTGATGCATTGCGTGTGGGACAGGCGACAAACCTTGTATTTTCGGCTGCTGACTGTTCTACAGTACCGGCAGCGTATAAGTGACTCTGACTGTTCGATGCCCTATTGGCACAAAATTACGACTCCCATGGCACCACCTACATAATAGATAAATTAAATCTCAAAACATAACCAATTACTGACAAGCAACGACACGTCTTGATATCACGTTCATAACCTTCGCCACAGCCTAACCTTATCGCCTCCGCGACTTCGTGTGAGTCAGATGAGCGTCAACGCTGAATGCTGGTTGTGCGAATGCAAACAAGTCCTCGCAAGCTGATTGCTTCAGAGCAGTTCGCATGAAGTACCACAGCACGTGACGAGAGAACTATCAGAGTCGCCAGTACTGTAGAGCCACTGTTTTGAGCAGTTCTGGTCTGCAGTGATGTCGAGGACAACGGATTTTCTATAACGATGAGGACAATGATACCGGCGAGGTCGACAAGAACAGATTGTCATCAGCCTCGTCACCCTGACGAGGGCGGTGGAGACAGATTGGATGACGGTGAGAACTAAGGCTGACGAGGACGCTAAGGACAGAGAGACTGACGAGCACGATGACACGATGAGGAGAGAGAGACAACCGATGATGAGGAGGAGAGAGTGACCGACGATGACGATAAGGACAGACAGGTTAACGAGTAGCATGAGGTTAGATGCTGAGAGCGATGTGGGCAGAGACTGACAAGGCCGATAATAAGCACGGAAAAACTGACGAGCATCATGACGAAAACACTGACGAGGATAATGAAGACGGGAATACAGGCGAGGATAATGAGGTCGCAAACATTGGGGTGGACAATGAAGATGAAGACTGACGAAGGTATGAGATCAAACAGGTGAAGGAGATTGACGAGGCAACAAAAAGCCCAAGACTGGAGAAGTCGACATCCCAGACCAACCACTCAGATCACACGATCGGGAGTGGTCGCCACGGCTGTCGTATCGATCAGCGGTGCAGGGAACGAGGCATGTCCCGGCAAATTCGGGTGTGTGTTTACACACATCCTGACGGTACCTCGTCCCCGGGCCGGGTGGCCCACCCCTCGTGTTCGCTGGAAAATTAAAACGTGTGCGGACGACTGGCCACCCCCCTCTTCAATTCCGTAAACAGCTCGTTCGCTTTCGGATCGTTTTCGCCTGAACACCGCGTTGATCACCCAGACCCATTTGCCGACCTCTCCGCCGCCACACAGAAGCTCCATTGCGTAAATGACCCAATCGAAATAACCCAATTCTTGGTGGGCGCAGATTTCATGTTTTGGACCCGAGAACTTCTGTTTAGTTTTTACGGTGGTAACCGGACTAACATTATGTGTAACACAACATCAAAACATTTGAATGGCTAATATTTACAAGACTAAATATTGTGTTGACTATTTATTTAATATGAGTAAACACTTAAACCAAATGACGTGCTATGAAGAGACGTGCAATTTCTAACAAGTTTCTTGAGCTCTGGGATCTCTACCCTAAATTATATACATATGAAGTTGCATTACACTTGAAAATTGCCAAGTACAAGCCAGTTACAAGAGCTGAACTCTGCGACACATTTACTATTGCACAAAGTTTCTGTTAAACTGGAGTGAATATTTCCTGTTATCAAATTTTTCCAAACGTTCTCCTTGTTACCTTTAGTATAAGAGCACCAATATTGGCCATGCTCAGGAATATTGTCGTAGTTTACGCAAAATTCTTAGGTGACAGTACTAAATTCGTTATGTAAAACTTAATTGAGCAATTGGCGTACCTCTTTCTGAATAAATCTTGCCTGAGAATGACCCATTTTAAATTTTGTATGTATGTCTTTGGCGTTTTGGGCTCCGTAGTCCGACTTCACCGGCCAGCTACCGGTGTCCCCCATGCCTGGGCCTAGTTAAATTCCCATGCTTGAGGGAAAGGGGGACATGAGGCTGATTTTTTAAAATTTATTTCCTAGTTCCTATGTTTTTCCGTCAGTGATCTGTTCAAAAATGAAAAATTTAGTAGTGCTCAAATACCTGACTGAGTAATGATTAGCCGATGTTCTACTCCCTGAGTGTGTTGGAGACCCATATAATCCACGAAATACAGATTCATGTTACGTTATTGCAATGCCATATTTAATAAGGTGTTTTCAGCTTATATTTTCAATATAAATAAGAAAAAGAAATCAAATATCTTCTTTGTAATTCTTTCCACTTGAAGGCATGTTCTTCACATTGTGCAAGTTTGAAAGTAGAGAGAAGCCTCTAATTTTTATTTTCAAAATTTGTTCTCGGAAGTGGTCCCCATTGAATTAGTGAATTCAAATAATTCTAGTGAATTATTCATATTATTAATTCTAGTGAATTATTTGAATTAGTTAAGATTTAGAATAAAGAAAAGATTTAATATGACGAATGTCAATTCGTATTACATTTAATAAAGATATTCAATTTCATAATCAAGTAGTGTGTTATTTCCGATTTTGTAGCAAAAAGATTGGATGTAAGAACACCCTAGTTATTCTTGTTGTTTTCCTTCACTCGGCAGCTGCAAACAGGTAAGAACCTTAAGTGAGACTTCCAAGAAACCATCAGATTCAGTTGCCGTTCAGTTTTCTAGTTTAAGTTGAGAAGGTAAAAGGAAAGATTATGCCCTTTTTAACAATGTTTTCAGACATTTCATTACAAGAGAATGAGTCCAATGGCAACAAACTTACAGCTTTTTCTCCATTTCCCGACACTTGCAATGAAAGAAAATCTTTAGCGTTGGACCTTTCGAGAGACAAAGTTCTTTCGCGTCGTTAGCTAAAGGTGCGGAATATAAAAGAATAAAACTTTCTGCTCCGTTGAGGATACGAAAGCATTTATTCGGAAATTAAACTCTCAGATACAAGCATCAGACGTTTCTTTTATTTCTGAGTTGCTTATGCTATCAATCCAATTATTTACATTTATTAATTAAACCGGTTGAAAAACAATCTTCCCTTAGGAATTGCTCCATATTATACTTTTGATAATTTCTTAATATTTTATGTAGTACTACATGGTTCTCAACATTCACATATATTTTCGAGGAACAACAGTAATAAATGATAAATATTTATCAATTTCTGTACATATAATGTTTAATGTTTTTAGTTTTATACAACAGGATCAAGGTTTAAGTAGTCAAGTTAAATATATTTAGTTCACAAATATATTTAATGAAGTACTTGATATGAAATCATTAACAGACACTATATGTTCAATTGTTTGCAAAGAATGATATTAAAATGAGTTCGAATTATTGATTATGCATGTTATAAACGTATCACACATAAATGTTGCTTGTGAGAATTATAAAAAAAAATATATGAACCAACTCCACATAAGAATTGTTATCTTCTAGATAAAAACTGTATAGACGAGTTATTTTACAAAATAAAATAAAAAATATTATTATTTTGTTGAAATTTAATCGTTGACTAAAAACTCCTTTCATAGAACGTCATCTTTCATAGCAACTGCCTGAATGCAACTATTGAAAGATATATTTTATTATCTCGCATACTACTTACATTGAGAGAGAGTAATGTAAGAGAGAAAGTATTGTAATGCTGCAACAAAAAAGCAGAGATATTTCAACAGAAAAACTCGTATTCTGTGCATTCTGTGGCCCTGGTATCAAAATGATTGATTATATAGGGTGCCAGGGTACAAGTTTTGTGGATCCTTAATACCTAAAAATTGTTTTATGGAAATACGTTTCATAATTATTTATGCTCTTTATACAAGCAAAAAGCTAGGCAAATTGTGTACAACGTGGACCACATGATCAAACGGAAATACGCACATATTTGAAGAAAATCAGATGCTGTAAATCTTGCGATCCGAATGGTAAACCAACCAATATTATTAAGATAACACTGGAGACAATAATATCTTGTTTCATCAGAATTTTTAATAAATCGATCAACAAAATGTGTTGATTGTTTGGAAATCTGCTTTAATCGTGCCAGTTTTAAAAGTGGAGAAAAATTTTGAAATGAATTCTAGGCCAGTTTGTCTTACGTCAATAGTCTGTAAATTGTATTGATATATTATCTAATTCGATTAAAATCGTTTTAATAAGACAGAATGCACGGCCGAAGAAGTGGGATTTCTGTGGAAGTTAGTTTATTTCCTTTACTCACGACTTGTGTGAGGTAATTGATTTAGGGGAAGAGTGGATGCAATATTTATTGATTTTCCTAAAGCATTTGATGTAGTTCCCTCGTGACTTATTGAAACTCATCAACGTTAATAGCGTGGATAAGTCAGTACCTTCGCCTCAGAGAGCAAAACGTTTGAGCTCGAATTATCGGAAAGGGGTAAGGTTACTTCCGGGTTCCTTCAGGATGGTGTGAAAGACCTTCTGTTGTTGTTTTTTTACATCATAAATGATTTACCGCGTAATATATAAAAAATGCGACCCTTCGCCGATGACTGTATATTATATAGGAAATTGCAGAACAGCATGATATGATACAACTACAGGAAATATTAAGTAAAATTTATGCTTGGGCATACCCTTATAAAATGACTACAAAGCGTGCGCAGATGATTTTCTCCCCCATACGTCACATACAGTTTTTGACAAAATAAATAAACAAATAAATAAATAAATAAATAAATAAATAAATAAATAAATAAATAAATAAATAAATAAATAAATAAAGAAAGAAAGAAAGAAAGAAAGAAAGAAAGAAAGAAAGAAGAAAAGAAAGAAAGAAGAAAAGAAAGAAAGAAGAAAATAAAGAAAGAAGGAAAGAAAGAAAGAAGGAAAGAAAGAAGAAAAGAAAGAAGAAAAGAAAGAAGAAAAGAAAGAAGAAAAGAAAGAAGAAAAGAAAGAAGAAAGAAAAGAAAGAAAGAAAGAAAAGAAAGAAAGAAAGAAAAGAAAAGAAAAGAAAAGAAAGAAAGAAAGAAAGAAAAGAAAAGAAAGGAAGAAAAGAAAAGAAAAGAAAGAAAGAAAAGAAAGAAAGAAAAGAAAAGAAAAGAAAGAAAGAAAGAAAGAAAGAAAAGAAAGAAAGTAAAGCATCAACATTTTGTAGTGTCAAACACTTACATTGCCATATCAGTTAGGTAATGACGTACGTGAAGTACTGTAAATACCTAGGCATGCTACTGGTCAGCAAATTGGGGTGGGAGAATTCCCAGTCTGGATAGCTGAGATTGCTAAGGCAGTAGTGCCGTGGCGATCTGGGACGGAGGGATCGCGGGTTCGACTCCCGTCTCGGGCATGGGTATGTTTGTATGTGCCGTCCATTCATCATCATCATCACCATTTCATCTTCCATTCCCCCAGGACTAACAACCCTGGGGTATAAAAATCGGATTCAGCCTATTGCCCTGATTGATTTCATGCAAGACTTGCAACGTGATAAATGACACTGAGCCCGTGCAGGTGCATGTATGCGTGGTCCAAGACAGCCGATTCGCGAGAAAAAGAAACAAACGTATTGTATATTATTATATTGTGTTGTTAAGTAAAATTTTTATCCCTAGTTTGAAGATCCTTATCAGTGAATAGATGCAGGATGATGTGTTTATGCGTGTTGGTGTGTAGCTATGTGTATTTTGTATGTTTATAATAAGTTTATTTATGTACACGTGAAAAAATGTGCTAGTGAGAAGGAATTCTGCTGGTTCGTTTATAATTTTGTTTAGAGGTAACATAATCTGAATCTATGTGCTGTTACGGCTCCATTAGTTTACGTAATGAAATATATTCTTGAGAATTCGATCTTTAAATGTACATTTGTTAATCGTGTACAATTATTTGAAAATATGAGTAATTCTCGCGTAGAACCACTATTTTACGAAGATATACATTATATTTAAAAAACAAAAAAAACAAAAGTGGCTATATAAAGAAAATATTAAGTACGAAGTTTAAATGTACGTGATTTGAATCTGATTTAGATTCTCTAGCTTGAGGCAGGTTTGTTTTACTTGGATTTAAATATGAATTGCATGGGTATAATTTTGACTACAAGCACGTCTAATGTAGGGTACATGTTAGAAGATTTTTTCTTATATCAAAGTTCTTCTTTCATTTTTAATAAACAATATTTTTCTACATACATCTGAATCGTCATACAATACTTATATAAAAGGCAACGCTCAATGTCTACTAAATAATGTTCAGAAAATATACTTAATTTTACCCTTACCTCAATTTAGTATTTGCCCTTATACTTCCTATCGTGCCTAGTATAGTATTTACCGATATACAACCTAAACATAATCGAACGAAATCTCTTTTCATGGGCAGTAGCACTAGTCAGTCTAGCTGGCTTACTACAAATCTGTCAAGCGCGAAACTAAGTGGTCCATTCGGCATTAAGGACGCCAAGCCAAAAATTATGCTCCAATTTCGTAACCATCTTCCAAACCTCATTGCTAACTTAAATATACTACCTTTGTTGGGCAGCTGAGTCACCTAGACCATGACAAATGCAGCAGGCTATGGAGCCGGCTCTGGTGCTTCCAAGAACACCCCGAGTGCAGTCAAGTGCTTCCATTTAAGGAAGTTCCTACTCAGCATCTGACCAGCATTTCCAGCCAGCGTGATAATTTGTCGATGACGTGTGTATTTCTACGAAAACGAAAACGTGATAGGGAAAATAGGTGCAAGCTTTCAAAGAAAGTGGTTGATATTATCGACGGTAAGCTTCTGTTCGGAGAAATGGCAATGAGATTTTAAACTGCAACTGGACGTATTAAGAAGACTGAATAGCATCGCATCAACTGAAACGAAAAAAGGATTATTATAGTTTGAAGAAGCAACTATAGAGTTAATATAGAGGTAGAAATTGAACAAACGAGAAAGGTAAATAGAAAATATTTTGCTACTCAGAGCGAATATCTAAAAGGGATTTTATTCGAACGTATTATTGAGGTATGTTTTATGTTTGCAATTTTAAAATATTCTTTGGTCAATACACACGACTATATTTGTGTTTTTTTCACCCTCTAGAGCAAGAATCAACAAACATTTTTTTAAAAGAGCTAAAAGGTAAATTCAGCCGGCTCTGTAACTCGGAAATGCACTTTCATGTAGGAAACATTCGGTTATAGTGATCGGTAGCCAATTTGTGTACTATTTGGGTATTACTTTCTCCCCCATACGTCATATACAATTTTTTATTTTTTTTGACTAAATAAATATCTAAATAGGTTTTGTTATTAAATAAATATCTAAATATCTACATAACAAATAATCACTACTAGATACGAATGTAGTTAACTCTTTACATCAATTATAGTGGACAGTAAATGCACCCAAGAGAAAAACAAATAGCCTCAGTACCACGAATTCAAAAACACTGCGGGCTTGAGGTAGATGATCTTGTGAGTTATTTTTGTAAAATGTATGGTGAATTAAGGGCAGTAAGGGGCCGGGCTGGATAGCCGAGGCCCCAAAAGCTGAAGGGCCGTAGCTGTCTCGTGCCTTACGGGTCGCGGGTTCGGATGGCGCCCGGGGCATGGATGTTTGTGTATATCCGTACACAGTATGCGAGTTCCTCTACCGCTATTCCACAAGTTCCCGTGGTCGCTCTACGACCTAGTAGTCGAAAAGCGACCTTAAAATGAAGTACGACAATAGTGTAAGAGTCATGACACTTTTGTTTTTTTTTCACAAGTGCAAAGTTGCTAAGACTGCATTAAGACATCCACATTGACCAATGTAAAATTAAATGTAAAGAACGCACAAAGTTACTAAAATTTCGAATTTGCGGCGATTGGAAACATACGTTACAGTACTGTCACCATCCTTTCTTCCCCCTTTGATGAACGGTTTTTGGATGAATGACTCGAACAGAAGATTAGATTTGCTCGATGAGTGGCATCCGTATTAACAGTGGATGTCCCTAGTTTTATTACAGTTGAAATGTTCCCACTGTAATGCATGGAATGGGGTCGTCTTTCGATTCCAATGAAAAGAAAGCTATGGTACTTTTGATAACTTTACGTAAGGTACTTTTGAAAAATTAACAAGGAGTGTATATTCTTTCTTAGAATTACAAAAAATTGAAAATAATGGCAGTAATCGTTGAATTGGAATCACACACTATCATTTGAGACATAATCATTTAGAAATTATTATATTCTAATCATAGCGACAAAAGAAGGCACACACTATCAGAAAAAGAATGAACATACACGTCTACCCTTATGTACAAAAATGCACAACAAAAAAATAATCAGGGAATAATCATCTCAAATAATTCCTATACAGTACGTAACAACTTTTGTGTCAATTAAAAATAAACTTCGACTTATTTACAATTGCAATAAATTGTATAATTCAATTAAAAGAGTTTCTGTTACAACATAATACCTTTTTCATAGAAATCTCACAAAGATCAGGCCAGTGAATAAGTAACTAGAATGCATTCTTTGATGAAATAAAAATGTTACATCAAGTTAACACTTTCTTTGGCCTCGAAAGAATTTGCTTATTCTTTAGAATTCTGTAACGTGAAATTAATAATAACTTTAAACTGTTAAATCATCTGTTTCCAGTTACGACAGTCGTTGAATGAATTACACTTTCTCTAGTAGTGACTTTAATCACTTACGTCACCTTAAGTAACTAGAATTTTGTTCACTTTGCTTGCAAAATGTTGCTTCTAGCAAAATTACGCCAGATACTCTAACAAGGGAAAACGGCAGTGCAGTTCACAGCAGAACGTTACTACTCACGATACCTCTGGTCGTTTTAAATCTGCACGCAGTCGTCTGAAATATAGACATCCCGCAACCAAGCTTAGACAGCTGAGTCTTCTGGCGAGGCGTCGTGGCCGCAGCGAAGATTCCTATCTTGCGCTCCGTCACTTTGGGTAGTAGTGTAGTTGCGTCATCGTTTATTTCGTTTCCCAGAAGAAATTAGTCCTCTTGCATCAGCGTCACGTAGGAAAGAAAAGTCGGCAACCGAGAAAGAAAGTTGTGGGAAAAAACGTGACTTATTTGTTGCGAATTCGCCCTAAGTTACATGTGCATGCTATGGTACCTAATTCTTCGTTTGAAATTACATGGTATACTTCTCATGGAATTTCATGATTATTTTTTGACACGTTAATATAATAAATCTCATATTTCATTTACGTTAAATATTTCCATTCAGTAAATTGTAATTTCATTACCTCTAACGAGCTTTTTAGCAGACGTGTTCCGTCGCTTTCCTCAGCAGTCGGCTATCTTCCACTACAACCTTTCTCGTCGCAGATTGTAGGCAAAGTGAACGAAAATTCATTTCTTCATCGTAATTTGCGACCTTGTGATTGGTAATTTGGAGCTTGTGTTTGTTGAAGAAATGTGTGATTGGTCGGTGCGTTGAAGTGAATAATTTCTGAAGCGCTGGCAATTATCTGCGCTATCTAGTGGTCAATGCGAGTATTATCGTAGGTTCAGCACTCCACAGGGAGCTACGGACAAGGAGTTAAGTTGCAAACATTCTAGCTTGTAAGCGCGAGAGAATTAGTGTAATTTCTTGATCTATGTGCATCTTCTAGAGTTCGATGAAAAATATAATTATTCAAATTATCGTCCTTCAGTTACAATACGTCTAAAATAATAAAATCAGTCGTTGAAAACTGTATTACATTTTGAGATTATCGGAAAGAGTGAACCTCTGGTGTAGTGAACCAAAAATGTCAGTGCCTAAATGTTCACTATAAACGGAACGGACTCTGTTCCAGTTTCTGATGAGCAAGAAAAACATGCAACAATATTTCTTGAAAACAAAAAAGAACTCATTTTCAATAAAACTCAATGAAAATATTAGTATGTTAATACCGGTCTCTATTGAAATTTATTAATACAAATTTTAGTATTCTGTTAATGTTTTTTCCTCACTCGAACTGCAAATCCCCAAGTATATAGTCCAAATGTTTTTTTCAAAAACACCTATTAAAAATTCCAACAGTCTTTTGTCGATTCACAGAAATAATATACTGTAACGAATATTGCGTCACCGGCCGGCACCACCACGAACTACCTGCATGCGCGGATTGCGTCATCTGCCGGCGCCACCACGAGCTGCCTGTGAGCGCGGGTTGCGTCATCTGCCGGAGGTCCCTGCACTAGATTATTCCAGAACGTTCGCGGGGTCCGGAAAGTTCCCGACGGCACTCGCCGAGTATAAATACGCGGCGACCGGCGACCGCAAGTCAATCTTAAGTCCGCAGTGGAAGCTGAACAGTGAAGTGTGTGCATCGCGGTGAATAGCAGTGCAGTGATTGTGCTCAATGACGTGAACCGTGGTCAGTGCATCGTACTGTGGGCAGTGACGTGAACCGTGGTCAGTACATCGAACTGTGATCAGTGGAGTGGACTGTGGCCAGTGAATAGGACTGTGCGAGTGTGTAAGAGAAGTGAACAGTATAAATAAATAATCAAGAGAAGTGTACTGTAAATAAATAATCAAGAAAAGTGTAGTGTAAATACATAATCCAGTGTTTTCAGCGATTGTGTTAAGAAACAAAAATAAACGTTTTTGTTAAAAAATTACCAGACTTCTAATTCACCACCTAGAAACGTAACAATACAATTATTTCGTTGTCAATAACCCCCATCTCGATCAGATTTTGTTTCAACTTTCCTCACCCCTTTAGCTATTGTTGAGAAGGCCCCTTGCTTTGCTTCTGGACATAAATGTAACTTCATGATGTTCATGTTCTCCATGTTGTCGCGTCAGAGGTATATTCCTTCACGAAGGTCATGATCAGGGATAAAAACCCAAATTTATACCTGATTTACCTTTGAAAATGGAATTTATTTTACCGGAGCGAAATTTTTTTAAACAATCTTTGTCAACACTCTTATCTTTCTGTATTCGGGACCGGGAGCGGAAGCTCAGTGCATCAACTGATGTCACTGTAGCGCCTCTGACCGGAAGGTCCTGGGTTCGAGTGCTGACGGCAACAGGATTTTCGACACTTTTCAGCTAGGTCGAATTCAGTCGCTGTCTGGAGGAGAATTCTAGTGGTCGGCTAGTCTGATCGGTAGTTTTCCGTGGTTTCTCCAATCAACACCAGGCGAATGCCGGAGCAGTACCCTATAATAGGGCCACGGACCGCGCGCGATCTTTTCTTCCTCTTCCTTGTCCTATCCTCTCCCCTTACACACACACACTTACACTAACAATCACTACACTATCACATATTCCGAGAGACCGGTCGGGAGCTTAGAGCTTGACCCGGCTGGTGGGAGAGTGCTGGTAAGGGAGAAACCCCGTTAGCCGACGGTAGGTCTACGCCGGATCTCGCCATCTCCCGAGGAAGAAACACACACTTCACTAATGGGACTAATGACCTAAGCTGTTGACGCGCCCGGAATCACTAACCAACCAAGCAGAATTCAATTAGTATATGCTTCAGGATAGGGATCCCAGAATTAAGAAAATATGCACAGAATACACGTGTCCTCGTAGCACGCCACAAACAGTTTTGAACTGTTTTTCACATAAAATTAATAATATTATTAAAAATTATAAACTGACCGATGCCGATAGGGAAGTCTTAGGGTTCTCTCTTCATTTCAGTTTTACTTTCAGGTATAGAGGATTTGTCAAGAATCGCTAATTATAAATATTTGTCGAGACTCTGCTAATAATAAATATTAAAAAAATATTATAATCTTACTGACTAGAGAAAATGAAAAATAGAGACCACTTACACTGGTCGATTTTATCTGTAATGTCCTTTGAACAATTTCGGTTTCATGCCAGAACAGCATCCTGAACAAGAAATCCCAAACCTTCCTTTCTAATCCATATTCTGTTGTCAAGAAATAATAGTTTACGTAACGTGGTTGCGAAACAGTGATTCACGTACGAGTCGAGTTTGTCGTTAGCCTAGCGAGGATTTTATTTTACTTTTAGTAAACTCATACGTGCATAATTTATTGTCAGTGTTCGCATTTCTTGTCATGGTAAGAAATTGTGCATCGTGGTCACTGAATCATAAATCTTTCGTTTAATTTCATATCGATTAGTGTTTTTTAATTATAATTTAATGGATTGCCTTCCTTGAATTTCGTGTGATCGGATAGGCACATTTATTGTAATATATATCCCTGAAGGAAATAATTAAATTGAGAAATTGGTCTTCCTTGGAAGATTCGACTAGAAAATCAATGTTAAAATCTCCGCATACAATAATAGATTCAAAAGAGCAATTGCTGATTTTGTTTAATGTTATCTCCAGTTTTCTAAGATCGCAGTATTATCTGTAACTTTGTTTGTTGGAGGCTTGTGGATGCAAAGTAATATCATTTTTAGCGTAGGAAGATGTACCACAGATATTTCAAAAACATTTTTAACAGAATACACATTTAATTTCGTCAAGGTGATAGAATAAATATTATTTCTAACGTAAATACAAGAACACTCATATGCAGGATCCTCATGCGATTCCCTTTCTCTAGAATAATAGCCTCCGAAGTAAAAGTCTGAAATTTGGGAAATGTTAAGTTCATTAGGAGATAACTTATGTTCTGTAAATCAAAGAACATCTATTTTGTTTAAATTGCTCCTGTAGAATTTCCTCGCTATGCACATTACATTTTAAAGAGATTGAACATTTTGGTGGGTTGAGATTTACAAGTATTGGATATATTTATTTTTATATTTATTTTATTTATTTATTTATTTATTTATTTATTTATTTATTTATTTATTTATTTATTTATTTATTTATTTATTTATTTATTTATTTATTTATTTATTTATTTATTTATTTATTTATTTATTTATTTATTTATTTGTTTGTTTGTTTGTTTATCTATTTATTTATTTTACATCAAAAACAGTAAAAAGCTGTGTGTGACGTGCTACGAGATGAAGTGAATTCTGTGCACGTTTTCAGAATTTGTTACCTACCCTAAGCCATATACTACTTGAATTTTGAATACAGAAAAAATGAATGTTTTCTTGCACGGATTGTTAACAAAATATTCGCTCCGATGTAAGAAAATCTTTTTTCAAGGGTAAATCAGCCATACAATTGCACTCTTATCCTTATCATGTCCTTCATGAAGGAATAATACTCCCTGCCGCGGCAACATGGTGGACGATAATTTGAATAACTATATTTCCCACTGAATTTTAGAAGACGTGCACAGAGAATGAAGTTACATTTATGTCCAGAAGCAAAACAAGGGGACATCTCAGCAATTACTCAAGGGATCAGGGAACTTGACGAAAAACGTGATCGAAATGGGGGTCATTGGCCCAGAAGCTGCGGTACAAAACTTGCTACAGGTTATTTAGAATTATATAGTTCAAATAGTAAATAATACATTAAATATCATTGTTAAAATTAACTCAGTATAGTCTCTAATAGCATAGGAACAGTTATGCAGCAGAAACGATTTTACTTGGGATTGAAACTTTTCTATCGAATTTAATCGTTTAAAGTCATCTGACAAATTGTTGTAAAATAATGTGCATGTATTGTATGAAAATTTTTTGTAGTGAGCTGTTGATACTGTCACCTGATGAATGATTACTACGTCGAGTAGTTGTAGACATCGTCTTTTTTCTGAAAATATATTCCTACCCTTATGTAAGTCATTTTTTGGAAAAAGCACTGATTCGTAAATCAAGAGACAACGTAATGGTAAAATTCCTAGATTAATAAAGAGAGTCTTACAATAATTCGTATTTGTTCGTTGAAATAGTTGATTGATTGATCTATTTCAGGGGTGTCTAACTTGCAAGGCCTGAAGGACCACAACTAATACCTTTAATATGGTTGCGGGCCATATTTTCATAACTCGGGCTATCCACACCTAACTTCCCCGTATTGTTGATCTCGGCAGTTTACCCGGCTGCTCTATAGCACGGTGTGTGGGAGTAACCTTGCGTGATATCACGCCGTACTATGAATAACACAGGGAAACACATTGGGATGACTTTTAGTTTCTGAATATGCTAGAAAAAAAAATTAATCGTAACCTATTTTTATGTCACGGGGTGTTGACAGCGACAGTGCGAGTGCGCTGGATGTGCAATGTTCTCGGCCGACATGGCAACAAAGGACTTTTACTTGTGATTATTATTTTTATGTAATTACATATTTTTTGTCTTTCTACTTACTGTCCTCAAAATTATAATCTTGGCGAATCGTCGACGTCTAAGCATAATATTCAATTTTTTCGTTACATATTTTTACATATTTAATACTATATTACATATTTTACATATTTTGCTATGTGCACAAAATATTTTTTATTATATCAATTGTCTTGGAATTTATTACGTATCTTAAAAAATAGCATTTTTCCCTACAGTATTACTGCACGCTGTCTACTTGAAGGACTATACGAGCTACGAGAAGACGCGGGAGATGTTCTCACAGTCCGGCGCACCTGTTTCAGTTCTCTGTAGCGAGAAGTGCACTTCAGCGACTGAGAGCATTTTCGCCGTTAGATGTAAAAACTATCACTGACACCACCTTTCCTGACCTATAACTTTAATTTCCAGGTAACCTCGGTGATCGCCGATGTGTAATACTTCGATGAGAATGCTACCCGCTGCAGTGTTTGTTTGCTGGCCGTAGATATTGCCAGTTTGTACGATGTCTTCTATTGCGTTTAATCTGACTGCCAAAGTACGGTCCTGCATAAAAATAGATGAATATTTTACTGCTGATTGAATGACTGAATTATTTTTAAACAGTTTGTTGTCTTAAAATGTGTCTAGAAATATTTTTATAAATGTAATTTCGTATTATGTAAATGTGTTGTTTGTGATTAGAGTATTTTAATATTACATATTAAATCCGATATTACATATTTATTACTGTTTTCATTACATATTTATGTACATATTTTGACGTTTCATGCTACATATTTTCCGGTCTCTATTAATAACTTATCGCGGGCCACAATAAATAGCGCCCCGGCCCGCCAGTTGAACAACCCTGATCTATTTCCATTGGAGTTTTCAGGATTTTTATTTTAGGAATTGTAATTCAGATTAATGTTTGGTACTTTACCCAGTTTATTTTTAAAATATTTATTTTAGGGGAAGGGACGTGTTATGTCCAAAACAAGTATATCGGGTTTGTGCAGATAGTCGAATGGATAATATATTGGTTCGGGTGGAGATAAAACTTTTAAATTAGATTGGTTTATTAAATTGGCTAAGATTTTGCCATCGTGATTACTGGTTTGGCAGCGTTAGCTTGTATGGCGTTGAGGTCATGCAAGACATTTCCGCGGGATGGAGGAAATGTTTTAGGTTTGCGTTACGGATTTTGGTACTTGGTTGGCTTATATACTGATATTATTTTCCATAATCGATTGTTTATGTGCAATTAAATGCGATGGCGTCATTGCCTAGAAAGTCGAGGAGATTTGTTTAGGAGTGATTATAGCATGATTTTATCGCAATTAGTAATATAGAAAGTGACCTAACTCTACCTTTCTCATTGTTGACGTCATTGGAGTGCCAATTGAAACAGGTTAAATGATTGTTGGATTTATCTGCCATTGTTATTATTTAAGGGGAGATCCATATGAAAATCTTCAAAAAATGCATTTTTCAAAAATTACTTAAAAATAGTTTGGACTTTAAATAACACATCTACAAAATTCTACGTTTGTATTTCAATTGAAAACGGGTTTTAAAATTTAAATGTCTCAATGTTATGCAGCGGTCACTGCACCTTTTTACAGAGACAGACAGTGACAGTTCACTTCTTATTCTGCTGCTAATCCAGATCTGTTTTGACAGTTTGATGTTTTGTGAGTTCTATGACTAGCAGAAGACTGTAGGCAAGCATGCCAACTTAATTGTATGCTGTTCTTTTTCTCTTTGCTTTGTTGGTAAACTGAAAGACCGTGGTTTTGTGTTTATGTGGAATCAGCGTGTCTGAAGTACTGATATTTTGTGGATTATTTTGTGAATATTTCGGGAACAATTACAAAATGTTCCGGTTTAGTAACCGAACAATTAAGAAGCCGAAATGGAAAATTGAAAACATAAGAAAGAAACGTGTTGTACAGGTTAGTAATGTTCAACAGGAAAGCTCACGTCCTTCTGCATCAACTCAAAACTTTGGTGAAGTTTTGATTTGAATGACGAAAAATGTAGTGACTTCAGAATTGTAGATTTGTCTATTTTGACATCAGTTATAAATCGTGTGTGTGTAAATCTTGTGGAACAAAGAATTTGAAATTTGATGATAGAAACAACAGAACTGGTATTATGTGTTCACTTCATAGCTTGTGTGAAAAATGTCAATCTGACACCGAATTTAAAAGTTCAACATCTAGCAATCACACATATGAAGTAAATATGAGGTTAACACACGCCATGAGATGTGATGGTGTAGGTAGAGAAGGTGCCAAATTATTTTGTGGCATTATGAACATGCCTCCTCCTGTTGCCTATTTCAAGAGTTTGAACAATAAATTATGCAGTGCTCTAGAAGTTGTGTGTGAAGAGTCAACGGCAGAAGCTGCAAGGGAAGCAGTGACAGTGAACACTGAAGAAAACATTCATGATCTTAGTGTATCTTGTGATGGCACCTGGATGAAGAGAGGCCATACACACACACATCGGTGTCACATCACGGTGTCTCAACTGTCATAAGTGTAGACACTGGAAAGGTTCTGGATGTTGAAGTGACAAGTACACAGTGTAGTGTTTGTGCTCTAAGAAAGCCATTTCCTGATCTACATGGGTTGTAGATTGCTCAAAATTATAAAAGATATGAAAAGTAAATGTTTGGAAGATGGAAAACCAATAGGTGGATCAGTTCGCTCGGCTCTGAAAGAAGTCAAAATTTTACAAATGTATTATGGGAATGCCATTAGAAGCAGCACAGGAAATTTGGATGAAATGAGAAAGGCTGTATGAGCAATTTTTTCATCGCCTCTCCACAGATGAAAATCCTCAGCACGGACTCTGTGAGTCATGGTGTCCTCAAAAAAGCTCAACAAAGTGGGCAGCCTTATCACAACCACAGTTTACCACTCTCTATAATGAACATTATGAAGTCTGTATTTAGATCACTCTCTAACCCAGAACTGTTAAAAAATGTTTATATGGGAGAAACCAGAATCAAACTGAAAGTTTAAATACTTTAATATGGAAACGCTGCCCCAGAACTGTATTTGTTAACTCAAAAATAGTTCAAATAGTAACCTATGATGCTGTGTTAGTATTTAATTGTGGGAATGCTGGAAGAATTAAAACAATTCAACTCCTTGGATTTGAACCAGGAGTATTTATGAGGAAAATTTTGAAAGAGGTTGACAACAGGAGAATAAGAGCTTCTGAAAATAATCAGCAGAAACTTCAACAAGAAGCTAGACAGAAGAAAACACTCAAGAGGGCAGTAGTTGAGGACTTCCAAAGCAATGATTATGATGCAGGAAACTTTTAAAACTTCAGGTGAGTGACTCAGACCTCATTTCATTAGGTTTGGTATGAAAACTTTCATTGTGTTTATCCACAACCTGCATTTTTGGTTATATAGGGAACATTATCTTCTAAACTATTTGATGAATATTCATAAATATTAGCATGAACATTCAAAACGGTTATAGCTATAAATCATTGGACAGGATTTCTTTAAAACATTCATGTTTTTCTTACAGGTTTGCTGAAAATGAAAACAAATATTTTTTTCTAATGTCTGTAAAATTTCTGTACACTTTGTAAAAAAAACTAAAAGGAATAGAGATAATTTACTCGAAGGATTTGACAAGAACAGTTTCAAGTAGAATGTCATAAAATTGTAAAGTTCTATCTTCAGTTGTTTAAAAAATGTTCCATAATTTTTATAAATATTTGCAAAAATGTTTTCATTGTATTAACAAAAATAAATTTTTGATAATTGTTTAAAAAATATCACAGATAAAATAAAGTCAGGTGAACTGGGTAAACAAGTTTTAGCTATCTAACTTACAAATTGTAGCTTCAAAAATGTTTAACTCAAGATGTGTTTTTTCATGTGGGTTCCCCCTTAAGTATTCGCTTACGGAATTTTGTATGGTGATGATTATAGACGGTATTCAAGAATTGTTGAAATTGATAGTGCATTAGGTGGTGGCATTTATTATTGTATTGATTATCGGGTTGTTGGCGTGAGTGTCTTGTGGCCTAGAATTTGGGGAGGAGGTGTTGTGGGAGTTTGGGCGGTTTTGAATTGATTTGGGTATTTTGAAATATAGTTGAAGCTGGGGATTGTGTTGGTTGGAGACAATGATGGGTATTGTCAATTTAGGTTGATTTGCGCGGAATGACTTTGGGATGGTTTATATTTTTATTAATATTTTCTTGATCATTCTACCGAAGTGATCTTATAAATATCAACCTACTGCAACCCTGCTAAAGCTGGAGGCCTTTGCTATTTACGGGATGTTGTAGGCTAATAATAATATCAACAACAATAAAAATAACAACATTGGTCGGATTTTTGTTTTTTTCCTTCACGTAGCTCTTTAAAGTATACACCGTTCTGATTTCTAATGTCCGCTCCGCTCTTCGCCTTTACAGAATTCACAAGTCCGAGTTTCATTCTTATTAGGACACTACGCAATAATGTTTGCCCGCGCAGAATGCGCAGTTGATGACGTGATTACAGTTATTTTTGGTGTGTCCGATATTCATACATCTTGGCATTGCAAGGGGTCTCTCTGTTTCTCGCGTCTTTCTACACTCACTTGCTGGTTACATTTTTGATCTATGGATAGGATGATATCGGTTCCGTTAAATTCGACGACCACCAAAAGAATGAGGGTTGCTGACCTTTTGGATTCTAGTCACTTTCAGAATTGGAGGGTACCGCTCTTTTAAATCTAGTTCTATTTAAGATTATGTTATTTATTGATACAGATTCTTAAAAACCGCTAATAATTTCTTGTTTGAAGGGCCTTTTGAATGAATGAATGTTCCTTTGTGTTTGTATTAAGTATTTAACAATATTATGGAAGTCTGTTTGCGTTTTGTAACTGATATTGATTTTCAATATTTCTTCTTGATTGTCAATATATGTTTACAAATAAAAGTATCCAAAGTTGTGAGATAATTCCCAGCATGTGAGATAATTCAATGGGATAGCGTTCCCTTCACTATGGTCAGCACCTGATGATGTAACAAAACGAGTTACGAAACGTTGTGTAATTGTTGAAATAAATGATTGTCATAAAAAACTTTGGATACTTTTATTTGTTGTGATCTTGATTTTGTCAAATTTAACATCTGTTATGAAATTACTTGAAACTTTATACTTCAGTTCTTTAGTAAATTTACTAATGTTATTTTAGCCACATAATAAAAGGAATTTTACCTGTTTGAGACATATTTTCGTTCGAAAAATTATTTAGGTAATTAAATCTCCTATCCTCAGTTTTGGTATTGACTTTTTCTAGTTCACTAAAACTGTTTTGCGTACTCCATTATATTCAAATTTACTTGACGATTCAGATGGGTCACTAAATTTGTTGGAATCTCTACTCAATTTTTATATTTTCGTTAGAGTTCACTGGAGTTCACTGCGAGTTTCTGGTGAGTGAGGTTGCCGTTAGGTTGGGGTAGGTTTGAGTGTTGACCGTATTTACTGTACAGCCGCCAACCTGGAGATACCCTTCGGGGTTGTGCTGGATCAGGGCTGCCTCTGTGATGAAATACATATCTTCTCTGGATGGTAACATTTACGGGTTTTGATGCACTTCACCTGTAGAGAGACTGTTGAATCCTCTGTTGTTTAAAGTTAAAAGGGCATTACTTATTGCATGCTCTGTTGCTGAGTCGATATCTAATGACATTCACTTATCATACGAAATCATTTACGTTTCACTGCGACTTCGACGTTCACTGTGAGAGCTCCGCTTACTAGGTCCGCACGGCTGGGATTCGAGCACTAGGATGCTGTCAAAATATCTACCCTATTTCATGCAGCGGAACTTTCTTATTCGTAATATTTGAGAAAATAGAATATGAATAGAAATGATATGAGTAAAAATAGTTGAGTGGGAAAAAGAAACAATGAAGAATAAGAGAAAGCAAATAACATTAAAGTGGCACCACCAGCCGCCATTTCATTGCTGTGCCGTCTCCACACACGTGCACATGTCGTTCATATTTACTTTATAAATTAATGATAAAACATATAAAAATTTACTTCGTTTTTGGAATTGAGATTTCTGATATTTTAGAAAATTTATTCCGTTTGTATACTTTGGCAAAAACATTATTTTTTTAATTTTTAAATATTTTGTTTCAAGTCCCTCCATTGCCTATTTCCACGTAAAACAATAGTCGAAGAAGAGAATTCAATTGCAGCCGAATTGTATTCATTGGCGTTCATATTACAGAGCATTTTTCAATGGTTCCGCGTCCGGCATTTCACTTCGGACGTTTCCCCGATATTAATGATCATTCCCACGATGTTATAAATGTCCGCGATTTTGACGCTTTGGAAACCCGCGGCACAGGCAGTAAGGGGAGAAGGGTTCTGTCTCCTGGGCCGAGGTTTTTCATTGTCTCTCTCCACTGAAAAGTGCTCTCGTTTCTTTCATGGCGCGACTCGGAGCAGCAAAAAGAGGAAACGATGTGTAGACCACGCTATGACGGAATAGGATGATAAAGAAAAATAACACAAAAGATATAATGGCTAAGAAAATAAGAAGCATGAGAAACGAGAAAAGAGGCAGGGAAATTTGCGGAAGAGAAAATATTCACTGAAAGAGTATGTGGAGGTAAGTGAAGATAAAAACGGGTGCACAGGTAGCGACGATGCCGAGATGCAGCAAAATACGAACGGTCGATTGAAAAAATGGGTTAGACGTCATCGCAAGAAGAGCTGATGAGGAATGCAAAGATGTGAAATACATAAAAGGGGGTTAAGCCAGGTAAGGGGGAAGCGAGATAAAAGGCGGGATGATGAGAGAAAGGTGCAAGCAAGAGGAGAAACGGAAGTCAAAGACACGACAGGCTGTCAACGGAAGTGAAAAGTCGAGAAATGTGGCGAGGGGACAGGAGTTGGGAGAATAGATGACTGTCGCATAGAGGCAGAAGATTCAGGGCGCCTGGAGGTCGGAAAATTGTGCACGTGAGAGACGAGTCAAGGTATTTGGGGAGTGTAATATGTGTGCGAGAAAGAGACAGACAGCGTTGAAGCACACGTGGAAACGGGTCGCCAGCGAGAGTAGCAGAAGTGGGCAGCGGAGTGTGGCGGGGACCAAGGTGGGGGAGGCAGAAGCGCGAGTGCCCGATCTGTCACGCCCGCGACCCATTGGGAATCAATACCCGGTCAATGAAATATGTAGTTCACAGCTGCACCATCTGCGCGGAGGTTTTTGCGGATGCGGCGTCGCGTGCTCCGAGCTTCCCGTCCCCATGCCGTTCCCTTCTCTAGCCTCTCCTCCTCTGCTCCGCCACGCCATCCGGGCTCCACGTAGCTCCGCCCCCGCTCCGCCCCGCTCCGCCCCGCTCCGCCCCCGCTCCGCCCCCGCTCCGCCCCCGCTCCGCCCCCGCTCCGCCCCCGCTCCGCCCCCGCTCCGTCCCCGCTCCGTCCCTGCTCCCCCCGCTCCGCCCCCCGCTCCGCCCCCCGCTCCGCCCCCCGCTCCGCCCCCCACTCCGCCCCCGCTCCGCCCCCCGCTCCGCCCCCCGCTCCGCCCCCCGCTCCCCCCCCGTTCCGCCCCTCGCTCCGCGTGTACTCCACTGGCTACGTTTGTTCCGCACTCATCCTTCTCTCGCCCTGCTCTCCTCCAACCCCTGCTCCATCAACCCTCCGCTCCGTTCCCGCTCTCGGACAACGCCTCCGGCCCTGCCCGCGTGTGACCAGAGGTCTGCATGTGCTGCATTTCCAATTCCACGAGAGTTTTTTTTGCGGGGTTTCTGATCGTGATCCCTCGACTCCGCAGGGCGTCCATCATTTAAAATGGTTGAGTATTTGGTATTCTCATATACCACTCATACCTAGGGGAGAGGGGCGGTGATGTTCGGTAAGACAATGTTGGGCTGGTTGACCCAAAAATGTACATTGGGTTCAGTTGGGCATCGTATTGCAAATAGTGTCTAAAATGTTTTCTTTTCCTCTTACAGTTCCTCCATTCTCCACTACTCAAACTCCACGCACAACTATTGAGGTATTTTCAGAAATGTTCTTTTGTAGGTAGACACCTCAGGTACAGTACGAATTTTGCGGAATAGTATTACATCCTTTACATTATGAATCCTTCAAACGGGATACTTGTTGAGAAATAGATACGTCGTATGCCTTTGGGGGTTAATGAAGACATACGGCTGGCTGTTTACTGCAAATCAAAGGTGCAGCATCTCTTTATTGCTTGTATATAGTTTTTGTCGTAAAAGAGCATTTCATACTATTTTATGCATATAGTTCAGTTACCTCTCCATTGAAAATGGAATAAGTAATGTTTTTAAGAGAATAAAACCGCTTGTGCAATAAACGGAGTCGAGAGATCGGGTGACACCTTCCATACTCGTCATCCGTCGTTGCCTTTTCGTTCGCTGACAATGAGACCATACCATTAAAACAGGATTAGTTTCGATATTTTCGTTCTCGATAATAACAGTCCCGGACATTCTCGAATCCTCGAGTCTCGTCGCCGAGAATTATGACAACAGAGTGTCTTTTCCGAGTGTCCGGCTCTAGTGTCGAAGATGGATATCAATAGCACTTATGACCGGGAGCGGTAGCTCAGTTAACATCAACTGATGTCACTGAACTGTAGCGGTTCAGTGACACACTGAATTGTAGCGGTCGGCTGCTCTGATCGGTATTTTTCCGTGGTTTCTCCTGCACCAGGCGAATGCTTTAGCTGTACCCTACTAAACGGGCGACGGGCCGCGCGCGATCTGTCCTTTCTCTTCCTTGACCTATCCTCTCCCCTTACGCGTACACTTACACTAACATGCACTCACAACCACATATTCCGGGAGACTGGTCGGGAACGTAGAGCATGTCCCGCCTGGGGTGGTGCCCCACTGGTGGGAGAGTCCTGGTTAGGGGAAACCTCGCTAGCCGACAGTAGGTCGGCGGCGGATCTTGCCATCCACCGAGGGAAGATCACCGCCATCTCCCGAGAAAAAAACATGCACTATACTAACGGGACTCATGACCAAAGCAGTTGACGCGCCCGGAAACACGAAAAAACAATCAATCAATTAATTGCACATATGGATTGATTCATTGGAACTTTTACATAATCTGCATTTGCCAATAATCTTTTTGCCAGAAACATTTTTGATAGGATCTGATTTTAATCACTTAACCTCCTATGAAAAGATCGCCATAAAGACCCGCTACGTTGATTGAGAAAATATATTTTTAAATAGAAGATAAAGTAGATCTAAGAAAGTGATCATCTAAAATATAAGATGTGTTCTGAAAACTAAAATTGATGACATACAGATTTAGACATGTTTAAGAATTTTGGCTTCTCAAGGATTTTGGTTTGAAACCAGAACACGGATATTAAATATTAAAAAGAGCGAGAGGAAATTCTGGTTAAGAACCTACTTGGTTTTGTGAAGTTCATTAGAACAACGGAGAGCGTGCAACAGATGTTTCAAGGTGGTTAAGCGGATGTTTGTCATTTATTGTTATATAAACGTTTTATTGTGGTTGATTTGAGAATACAAATTTTATTAGTTGTTCATTTGTTCAAATTAAGAAAACGATAAGGAGGCCTGGAGAAGAAAGAAAAGAAGCGGAATTAAATAAACATGTGAACATATATTATGATCTAAAATAAATTTTCGTTTCATTCTTAGCACATTATACATCAAAAACATACTTTTTATACAATTTTTATCGTAGTATATACATTTTATATATATATATATATATATATATATATATATATATATATATATATATATGTATTTTATATATATATGTGTATATATTGTATATATGTATATGTGTATATTTTATATATATGTGGTATATACATTTTAAAATAAAAATTCGTTCGCGACTTTTTGTCACATTTTTAATTCCAAATTAAAACAAAAAAATTGTCTAAAACAAATGGATGCGAAATTTCTTGGAGTACCCAACACATTTCGTATATTGGTTTTAGACGCATGTCGTTCTCCATATATTCATCTTTACACTGTAATTGTTTATCTGACTTTTACTATGTCCACAAGAAAAGGATTTGAATGGGTTGACTGTCACTCTCCGCTGACTTAAAATCACTAAACGTATTATCTTATATTAGTTAGTTTTAGTTAATGCCTTATTTTACGTGGCGAGACTCGGGCCATCAGGCCCGCTATTCCGTCTAACCACGCTACGCTCCTTTCACCACCTAGCGGGGTATTATCTTGGGCGACGAACCAGGTGGGTCTCAATTTTGCTCAGAGGTTTCTTTTAGGCTTGAGGATGCAGTAAATCTATTACATGGGATAGCCGGCTTCCACTCCGAAGGAAGGCGTACGAACGATATTTTCGCTCTTAACAACCCACGGCTTCGATCGGGTTTGAACCCGCAAACTCGGGTTCAACAGTCCGGTACGCTGACCGTTAAACCACCGAATCCGCGTATATTCCCGCGGCGTCTTGCGTGTTGGCACACACTGTCGCTTTTAACGTCAACGAAGGTCGGAAAGCGAAAGATAACACGCTTTTCCCATGATGTGTCATGTGCTCCGAAGTGCAGTTTTGCCGATCGCTGTAGGCGGTCAACCACTCTGCAGTCCCCTCGCGAAGCCATTTCCCTGCCGCGGAGTGACATCCACCCCTTCCCCGCCAGTGCAGCTTGCGGGCGAATTTCTGATCTGCCGGACGCTCGCCGCTCGTTGCTGTTGGATGAGCAACGAAGTTGAGCAGGCGTGCTATAAAAACACTCTCGCTACGGCGTGTCCTTCCACATTGTCACCCGCCGCCAAGGGCCATAGTCACAGGCATCTCTTCATCCTCACACTAGAGCCTCTAGCTAGCAGGCTTGCATCAGATAATGTCCTGATAGTTTATTGAACATCTAGTGAGATTTCATATCACTAAATGTCACCAAAGTTACTTTTCCATCAGTTTGGTGGAAAATAACTCAAAGAGAATATATCTAAAATTGTGTGAATCTGACAAATCAGGGAAGCGTAGAAAGAACGGAATTCACAGGAAGCAAAAATTGGATTTAGATTGACTTCACTGTTGTCCAAGTCCAAGAAAACATGTGAAATTATGAGTCGCGTGTTTAAATTTTTATATTTCTTCCATAGGCATTAACACGGTTGGTCCATCGAAACATATTTTTTATTTGGTGTGTCATGTAGGAGATGATTTGAAACGCATTATTTTCTCATTCTTATCACACGACCTTTCCAGTAAAACTTTCTGATGTATTCTTCAAAGTTTCAGAATAATCTTTGATTGAATAATATTGAGTACCTCCATACCAACGATTGAACACGACCGTGTTTTTGCAGATCTGCCGATTCTTATTTCTTTAGAAACGTAATTTGCCTTCCTTTGTTATACCTTGTTCATGAATGCCAATATTTTTAGGGGAGAGTTAAAATTTCGTTACGCATTTCCAAGTTGACAAAGAAGCTCTGTCCTTGAACCTATGGTATTTAAGTAAAAAAGCTTGAGTAACAGCAACGTAATTTTCAAAGCAGTTTTCCTTCAAAAAAATGGAATAAAACGTCGTTGCGGTCTTAAACTAAAACCACTAAAGAGGCACGAGTCCCATCAATGTGTCCCAGCTTATCATACTGTTTCTTCAAATTTAAACTTTCTTTAATCCCAGATGGCATGGTAGATATAATGAGATTGAATACTTCTGTTTGTAGTTAACAATTGAACATGTTCGTGCACATTAATTCATGCTCATTGGACGTAATCTGCCGTTGTTTCTTCTTTCTCTGCGTGTGTGATGTAAGAATTGCTTGGAATTCCTCCGTCATTAATTCTTATTTCATGACCTTTCATGAATTAATATTTTTTGTGTCGTCTCCAGGCTTTGAAGAAAAACCTTCGTGGGAAAAAGAAGATGGGTACTTCATTAAGCGGTTGCACATATCCTCCTTGGTAAGTTGATTTGGTTTTTGGTAATTGGATTCCTCATCCATTCTTATGTTATGACATTTCCAAATGAAACTTTCTTCTTTATGTTGTTTCTTTCTTTGTATAGCACAGGCGTTACCCTCAAATGCGTTCAGCTTATATTCTCACATTGTATTGACATTCCATACCAAAACATTCGGATATAGTTTCCAAATTCTGACGATAAATCGTCGGTAGACCAAACAGAATGAAAGATACTTTATTAAACTATTTGAAAGGTAAAATAAGATTGCATTAGATACCTTGAACGGCCCGTTTTCGTTTAATAAACCGCTATGTTCTCCCTATACAGATGGTCGTCCAAACTTCAAGGTTTCGGTAGTTTCGTAGAATGGAAAGTAGCGGTCAACAAACCACCTTCGAACTCTGACGATACTGAAATGTAGTCTGGCCGGTGGCGCGGGCCGAGGCCGGGTCGCCGGCCGGGGCGCGGGTAAAGCATGGTGCTCATGACTGGCTGCCGCCGTTCGAGCTGAATACATGGGGCCCAGGGGACGGCGGCGCGACGGACACGCGGATGGCGCCGACTGTCGGCCGCTTTCCGACCCGCGCTGATGTGGGGCGTCTGCGTGGCCTCGGCTGCGCGCCGCAACCCACGGCCGAATTCATACGGGGATGATTTGCTTCATTCGATTCGATTGTCTAATGAATTCGTTTGATTGATTGATTTTTCGTGTTTCTCAGTGCGTCAACTACTTTACGCTTAGTCCGCAGTAGGTGCATGTTTCTTTCCCGGGAGATGGCGATCTTCCCCCGCTGGATGGCGAGATCCGGCGCCGACCTACCGTCGGCTAGTGGGGTTTCCCCCTAACCAGGACTCTCCCACCAGCGGGGCACCGCCCCAGCCGGGACAAGCTCTAAGCTCCCGACCGGTCTCCCGGAATATGTGATAGTGTGGTGCATGTTAGTGTAAGTGTGTGTGTAAGAGGAGAGGATAGGACAAGGAAGAGGAAGGACAGATCGCACGCGGTCCGTGGCCCGTTTGGTAGGGTACTGCTCCGGCATTCGCCTGGTGTTGATCGGAGAACTAGCCATCAGAGCAGCCGGCCGCTAGAATTCTCCTCCAGACAGCAGCTGAATTCGACCTAAAGTCCAGGCCGTGTATTAGGCCGCACTAGATTCGCAATATGGCAGCTTGAAAGATTTCCTGTCGGAATAGCCAACTTATGAAACTATAACTCTGATCAAGTCTCTCGCTTTTGTTTTTTGTTGTCATTCACAGTCCTCGCGCGGTCTCGAGTCTTGTCCACTGTTCAATAATACATGTTTCGTTTTTCGGTAGAATTAAAAAGAGATGTTCATCTATAAACGAATATTAACTCTGTGAATAATTATTAAGTTAATTAAGAATTATCAACTATTGCGAGCTTAAGAAGTGTTAAAAAGTGTCAAGTGCAAGTGAAAAATACAACCTCAAAAGTTATCTGTGGTCATACTTCTATGTTATTAATGCTCTTGAGATGTGTCAACAGTTCCTTCACGTTTTGAACTGGTAGTAATGAGTTTTATTGAACGCAAATAAATACCACAATTATTGAAGTTAATTAACGTGATATACATGGTAGT